>JANDBE010000045.1:35692090-35702764 GCA_024320915.1 Erigeron philadelphicus | reverse complement strand
ATATAAGGAAAAAGTATACATGTGTGTATGTTACTTGTGACGAGCTACTATTGTATGAAAGAAACTTTAGCCGGGTTCATCGAATGTAAGTAACCTGCTAAAACTGAACGGATCGTGTAAGAAATCAACGTGGCACCACCAGACATCTGATACATGGCCTAATGAGAAACCTCCACATCAGCTTGTTTACACGATTCATTCAGTTTAAACAGGTTACTTACATACAATGAACCCGATTAAAATTTCTTTCATACAATAATAGTTGATCAGAAGTTACATACACACAAATACTTTTGCCAAAAATAAAATACAATGATAAGAATAATAACAATGATAAAATTCACAATAATGACTTTTTATATTTGTTTCTTTCGTTCTTGATTGTGTTGAAAAGAAAACCAATTTTTTTTCTCTTTTCAGTTCTTCTTATCTTAAAATCTCAATAATGACTTATACGTTTTTCTGAATGAAACTAAAAATTTAAATAAAAGAATGCTAGTAAGACACTAGCTACTACAAAGTTACACAATACGTTTCCTTTGTCTAAATAATGTACCCAAGAATAATTTTAACTTCATTTTTTCTTATAATATTTTAAACACTTTTATGCAAGTTGTGTGCACTCCGTTTTACCCAAACTCTAGTTTTCCGGCGAATCCATTTTTATCGTGTACTCCATTTTGAAAGGGTCGAGATACTCATAGACACATAATGACATACATATGCAAGCTGTGTGTTGTGATTTGTGACCTATTAAACTTTTTTGATTTGAGGATAGTCGGATAACTTTAAAAACTATTAGTACTTTTCTATATCTATATACCCTTATAAAGAGAATTGGATTTAAGGCCTTAAGCATTTTTCATAATATCCTTAAATTACCTCTGATCTTAAAATAAGTAACACACGTTCACTTCACACCATTTTTTGTTTCTCTTTCTTTCATACAATTACTTTCCAATGTGACATTGTCCATCATCACCGACACCCCAACCATCGCCTTTCATATCCATCACCACCACGCTTAACCATCGCTTTTTAAATGATATCGTTGTAGGGTACCCATCTAGTATTAATTAATGCAAATTATTAACATATTATTAACATATTATAAGGCTATTTCCAATGACAGATGCCTTGGTGCCCTTAGATGCCATTGGATATCCTTTGCAGTTGAAGCTTGTTCAAAACTAAATATTTTTTGAAGGACGCTCTTTACAAAGAGCATACCCTTACTTGTCCTTACCTAATATATTTTTGTTTTAGTTGGAGTTAATGAATATGTAAGGATGTTTGTATGGTTGGAGAAAAAATTTTAAGATTTGAAATATTTATAAGGATGTAAAAGGATTAATTTGTAAGGATATGATGTGACAGCTCAAAAACGCCTAATGACGTTCTTAACATTGGATAGCCCAAGGGGTATCGATAGATAGATATAGATGTAAGTTAGTTATAAATTCAGAAACAACAGTGACAGCAAAGTAAACCTTTGAATGGTTCAAAACTATAAGTTATACACACTTTGTATGCAAATCTGTTATATACATTTGCTGGATAAAACAATATATACACTTGCTGGATTTTGGATGATTTACCTATCTTTTTTGGAAGTTTAGAAACTTGATGCCATAAGCAAAGACTAAACAGAAGAGAACAGCCCAACCAACATGAGCCAAAGCTACGTACCCAAGAAAATCATACTCAAATCCAAAGAAATCTTTGATGTATTCCTTAACTGTAACGGAATCCTGCCCTGGTATCACTACAAGGCTTTCATTTTGACCAAGCTGGGATGTGATTAGGCCGTACAGTGTCCATGCAACCGGTGAACCCCAGTAGTACCACCTCCACCATATTGGGATTTGCTGCAAATATAAGTTTATTCTATATTTATAGTCTATATACAGATGAATGATACTAATAGATTAGTATTATAAGGTGGTGTACCGTTCTAGTGATCATGAAACCGGAGAACAGGTTCCAGAAATTAAGGAAGAATGACATTGTAATGGCTGCTACTGCGTAATTTGGTGTAAGGGCCACAAGCATCATCCCATATAATGTGAAGTAGACAAAGGACATGAACATGTAGTAGTAGAACCAGAAGAACTTGTCAGCAGACCAATGGAACCCCATCATTGAGTAAATAAGTAGACTGTAGATTAATGTTTGGATGCATATGTAGCCAACCTCAATAGCTACCTGTAAGAAAAATAGTGATCTATCTTTAGTTTTCTAGTAAATATGACAGAAACAGAAGTTATGAAGATTTTACATACTTGAGCAAATGCGTACGGTATTGCTGAATACATCCCTGCTGCTTTTTCACGATAGAAAACTGTTCGTTCTACAGACACTACAGTCTGCACAGCCGAAGTGCTTGTTCCGCCAAGAAACAGGACAGCGGCGTACATAGCTCCCATCAAATTCATCACATCTTGTTGTTGGTCCCTGTCGAATCAACACTAAATCTTTAAGAATTACTCGCCAAAAGATGAAAAAGACTTGTTAAATACTTACGTTTTTTGGCCCTTATCCCAGAAAATCACCCCAAAGATAATGCCAATCACTATAGTCATCAAGAAGCGAACAACATTGTACTGTGGATGCCTCCAGTAAGACCAGTGTTGTTTCCATAAGCAAGCTAAGCATTGTGTCCAAAACAATTGAGAGTATTTAGTAGGGAAGTAAAGATCCCGAGACCCTGGGGCGGGTGTACTGAGCTCTTTAATGAGTTCTTGGTTCCTCCTGTAAGCAAGACAGATAATTGTAAGGCTTTGAAGAAAATAACTACCGAAGTAATTTAGTTAGGAGCAATTCGTACTTATACAGAGATGAGTTGGTATAGATGTCCGCAAAATCAACACCTAGTTGAGATTCAACTGCTGAAGAACTAACATCCAACATCCATGTAGCCGGGTTTTGACCTTCTTTTATTTTGTTAACCCCTGGAATAGACTGAGAAAGTTGTTTTATGTTAGTTTTTACGCATCGTTGAAATGGGAGCTTGAAACTAGAATGTACTTACTTCAAAATATTCTATAAGGTTGTGAGAATGGTGCCCAAGAGGTCCATTGTATGTGACCCTCCCACCCCTTTTCATCAACATTAGCTGCATGAAAGTAATAAGTAAGTTTTGATGAACTTTGAATCGACTAAACAAAGTAAGTTTAAGATAACTTGCCTCATCAAAAGCTTCAAAAATATCGATGCTTGGTTGGTGAATCGTGCATACAACAGTTCTACCAGTGTCAACTGTATTTCTAACAGTACGCATGACAATAGCTGCAGCTCTTGCATCAAGTCCTGATGTGGGTTCATCCATGAAGATAATTGAAGGATTAGCAACCAACTCTACTGCTATTGTAAGTCTCTTTCTCTGCTCAGTGGAGAGACCATCTACTCCTGGAAGGCCGACTAGTGCATTCCTCAATAAGTTCAATTCTACCAGATCCATGACTTCCTCCACAAACATCTGAACCACAAAAAGGAAGTGTTTGTTGTTATGTTACTACTAATAAGGTTACAAGATGTTCTAGGTGGGTAAAAAACATTTGGTAAAGTTGAAACGGGCCGCTTGGGGTTAATTGACCCCAAAACATTTACCACTACTGATTTTTCTATTTATTTATAAGCCTGGGTGCATTTAGGATGAAACAACACCCGAAATCCATTCATAGGTCAATGGGTTGAAATTATTACCTTAGTAGCTATCAAAGTTTTAAAAAGCTAGATAAACTTTACACTTTTTACCTGGCATGTTTGTTTAGTTGTATCTGGAGAAAGGCGCAACCAGGCAGAGTACACAAGTGATTCAAAAACTGTGACATTGGGAGAATGGATGTCATTTTGTTCACAGTAACCACTCACACGAGCAAACGTTTCTTGCTTTTTAGGATAACCTGAGATACTAATACTTCCATCAATGTAACCTCCAGTCTTTCTTCCAGCTAACACATCCATTAGTGTGGTCTTCCCGGCCCCACTAACACCAACCAGTGCTGTAAGTACACCTGGCCGGAATGCACCACTGACATCTTGTAGTAATTGTAGACGAGACTCTTCTATTCCGTGTGCTTTCATTTCCTGACAAATGTGTATGTCATTATATTTCAGATTATTAGAAAATCAAGTTTTAACCTTGGTATATCTGGGACTTACAAAAGGCATGTCTACATAGTAATTGACATGATCAAATGCAAGTGACAGTGGCTGAAATGGAAGCACCATTCCTTTCTTATTGCTGTTTCTTGCTGCCATTTCTGTTTCTTTTTGTAAATGCTTCTGGTTTTGCTCATCCTCTGTTGGAAGAACACTTTTTGAATCTCCGAGAGCTAGAGTTTAGATCAAAAAATATACATGAGATGCAACAAATCTGTTGTTTATAAAGATTTAAACAAATTAACAGAATGTATAAGCTTACGATTCAAGTATGTCAGAGCTAACACAAAGAAGAGGTTAAACAGAAAAGAAAACCCCAAAAGCGCAATGACACAAATCCAAAACATATACTCCGTGGTGAACATTCCCCTAGACTTGAGAAGAGCTTTCCCTACTGTTGGTTCATTGATTCGTGCATCCGGGTTGGGCTGTGGCTCAAGAAAGGAAAGGAAATTAAGTGGAGACACAAAGCAAAAAATACATGAAATAAATGATTGCAAGTACTAAAACAGCTTACAGCGCTCCATCTAGCATCTAGGAATTCATTAATCGCAATGGCATTTTGTCCATACATCATGGGGGAGACATAATAGCCCCATATCATCCATGACTCAATGTCATCTGTAAGAAACAAAATATGTTACAAATAGACTCATATAAGTTTTTAGTGTATATGCTACAAAAAGAGTATTGACCTTTGGAAACAATGAATCCGCCGAGTACAAAAACAAGCAGCAATGAAAAGGTACCAAGAGCATTTGCTACGACTTGTGTTCTTCCAAGTGCAGAAATGAAACGAAAGAGAGACAACGCCATTTGATGTAAGCTGATATAAGTCAAAAGTTGTTTGAAAAACCTGATGAAATTATAATCATGTTAAAACTCGTTCAAGTTTTGCTATATTAGTTGGTATGAATAAAAATTGCAAGTACTTACCTACTAGCAGCAGGAGCGAATCCAATAGTGTAATATGTTAGAACCATCCAAATTACTGATTCCATGATTGATATAGGAATTTTCATAATCCATATAGGGATTGCAAATGCCCATGCAGGGTAGAATAGTGAATCCCTTTGTTTAAAGAACACAGGGAGCCTCATAACCGTGAGCCCTAGCTCAGCAGCCCCGTTAAACATTACAGTCAAGAGACTAAAGAACAATGCACCAAAGAACTTCCCACCATCTTCAATTCGACCAACATGCATTTCAGTTCTGAAGAATACTGTAAAAACAATAACTGACATGATAGTGATCTGAGTTGTCTTAAATATATACAAAAAGCCGTTTCGTTTCATCAATAACCACTCTCGGTCTAAGTTTGCTTTAAGAAGCTCCATGTTAGATATTCCGTACTTTTCAGTCACTAAAGCCGCTGGATGCACACTGGTTTTGTCGTAAGGGATTGAAAGATCATGATAAAGACGCTCACCGGCTTGAAACCGACTAAACATTTGACAAAATTCAGGTACGGAGACGTAATGGTAAGGTTGCGTTTTGTTGAACCAGTATTGTTCTTGGTCTTTCTTTGAAGTAACTTCTTGCAAAAAGTCAGCAACCCCTTTTCTTTCTGGAATTCTGAACCCTGCACTATCAAAGAAGCCAAGAATGTCTTCACGTGTGCCTTGGTAGACGATTTGCCCCTCAGAGAGTAGAATTATATCATCAAATAATTTGAATGTTTCAGGTGCGGGCTGAAGAAGCGAAATGATCATGGTTACATCCATGATATGAACCATTTGTTTCATATATTTGATCATCTGAAAAGTGGTAGAACTGTCCAAACCAGTTGAAATTTCATCCATGAAGAACACTTTTGCAGGCCCAACCAACATTTCTCCTGTATTTATAAAAAACACAAAGAGTAAGAGGTGGCAAAACAGGTGGGTTGGGTGTGTTGGGTTACTAGTGAAAATATATTTTTGTCAGAACGGTCAATATGAGGTAGTAAGTAGTATCAATTCATTTTGGGCAACTGTAAGCCTCTTTGACTCCATTTCCTTTTAAGACAGATTGTTCATTTGGCTTATCAGGATCGTGACATATCAAGCATAAACAAGATCAACTACATCTACACTGACTCATCTTATTAGCCATTTAAGGGAATAAACATACCAGTAGTAACACGTTTTTTTTGTCCACCGGATATTCCTCGCCTCATTTGATCACCCACCAGGATATCAGCACAGATATCTAATCCAAGGATCTGTTTACATTTAGATTCACATTTTATTAACTTTAGAAAATAATGTAAATTAAAAAAAAAAAAAGAAGCTAAAGTTTTAAGACAAACTTTTAGAACATAGTCTGTAACCAAAGTGGATTCTTGACTAGACACTGCCGTGGCTTTCATGAAAGCATCAATTTCTGGGTCCGGTTTGATCCCCTCCTCTTTTTCCCGCCGTGAAAGTTCTGCAAGGAGGTCATATCGGGTTCCTACACCTAAGCAACGACCAGCAAAATCAAAAGTCTCTCTAACAGTCATCTCACCATGGTGGAGATCATGTTGGCTAATATAAGCACATGTTCTCTGAGGAATAAACTCTGACATATGATGACCACAATAAGTAATGTCTCCTGTGATTCTTAGATCTGGATCTATTACTCCGGAAAGTGCTCTCAGCAACGTAGTTTTCCCAGAACCTGGGGGTCCAAGAAGTAGTGTCATCCTGAAAGAGAAGAATTAGTACTCTACGAGTGATCTTGGATGTTTCATTTTTGACCAATTTACTATGCGACAGTCGATTGAGGTTAGATGAGTAATATTATTATGATATTTAATCAAAAAGAAACAGGTTAAAGTCTTTTTCTTATCATCTTATGCAACCTTCTAAATCATTTGTTGAAACGATAAAATTTTCGTAAATATATATTTGACACATTGTATATATATACCATTATCCAAACCTACTGACCGGCCCATTCCACCACCTATGATGTTTTATCATAAGTTAACAATAGCGCTAAACATACCGGGATGGCCTCACAATCCCACTCACGCCGTGCAAGATTTTTGCAACCCTTTTCTTGGACGGAACAAGCCTAACGAGTTGAAGAAATCCCTGTTGATGTTTATTGGTCCAAACTGGTTAGAAAGTTTCATCAATCATATCTGTATACAGAGTCTATATGAAGTTATACAATTACATATAATCAGCAAACCTCTAAAGAGTTCAAAGTAGAATTTAGTAAAGTAGGAAGCGCCCTGGAGCCAACATGAACATCTCCTTCGATCGATAAGTTCTCATAGCGAACTTCAATCTTTGGAATATCAATCCCTACCCTGTTTTACCCGAATATCATTATGCATAAGTAACTTGAAAAATGATAAAAATTCACCAAAGAATCATCAGTATAGTAAATCAACTCACCTATCGGTTCTAGCTCTAACTCTAATAAGAAACTTTTCATTATCTTCTTCTACAACTTTTAGTATCCTCTCCATAAGCTGTTTTTTATCTTGAGGTCCAAGTTTAGTAATATCGATTTGTTGATGAACGATTTCTCCATTATCAAGAACTTGCTTCATAATTCCTTTTCGTAATCTATCATACGTAGGAAGTCTCTCAATAGCAGCCCATTTAAGTTCCTCTTCATCATCCTCCTCCTTACCACTTCTTTCAAAAGCATCATGACCTGCTGTTAACCCTCCTGAAATAGCCTCTCTTATACTAGCTGAAGCCCAACTCCTTCTACTCGACGACGATATACTCATTCGCCTACTCATTGAACTCGCAAGATCATCTCGGCCGACTGATGCAGTCATCTTTCTCCAATGTTTTCAACTTCTTTTTGTAGCTTTATTTGATTATGACAGAAAAGATCATCCCTACCCTGTTTCAACTTATAAAAATTAGTAAACCATCTTAAACTTGTGTCAAAACTGCATAGAAATCATATAAAAAGATCAAGATGAATACATAATAAACATGTATATGCAAATAACTTATCTTTTTTTGCATGATTTTGAATACACACTACATATTCTCATTTCACATGAAAAAAAGACGACTTGATAACACAAGATTAACCTTTGTTAAAGTTTGTTAAAGTTTCTCTTTTACTTAAATTAAAAAACAACTTAAGAATAAATGACATGAAAATTTTAATGCAGAGAAACTTATTTGGTGGGCTAATGGTCACTATAAACCTCACTAGCCAAACATTTTAGACCTTGAACAAAGAAAAGGTTCGGAAACGATCACCTTTATATATGCCCCGAAGAAGAAGATGACAGTGTTTAGGCCATATTTATATGTTTAATTAGTAATGTATGAATATGAATTTTTATATTTGGAAAAAAAAAATGAGGGGTATATAGCTTTTAATTAGATTTTTATTTTCATTATAATCAAGTTCTTTTAGAAATGATTGAATTAAAGGAAGAGTTGGGGAAGGATCGTAATGGGCGACGTTGACAAAACTTTTTTCCTCACATATATAATTTGTGTTTACATTTTATAGTGCGTACATTTGACTTTAGTTTTTGTGTCCCATTTTCTTCATGCGTTTCACTAGCTAGTAGATATAGCTATTGCTTGCATGTAATGGATAATCAGTTATGTTATGATCAAAATCTTATTTTATTTGTTTTATTTTAATTGTTATTTGTTGTATTTGTGTAAAAGTTAATAAACATATTTATTACTCCTAAAATTTTCAAAAATATTACTGTTAAAGATAGTGTTTTTACAAAAAGAGTTAATTGCAAAATTGGTCCTTGTGGTTTACATACTTTAGCAACGGGGTCTTTTTTTAAGTATCATGGTAATGAGGTCCCTGTTTTGAGGATTTTTTTACAAGATTGGTCCCTTTTTAACAGAACCGTTAGCGAATGTCGTCAAGTCTTTACAGAAGGGACCATCATTACTAGTAAACTCAAAAAGGACCCCCATTGCTTAAATGGAAACACCATAGGGACCAATCTTACAATTAACAACTTAATATTTTTTTTTTATTAAACTCAAAAGATTACAACGTGCAATTGTCAGTGTGTCAGATTCTAAATTAATAAATTTATGTATACTCAAAATTTTAATAATGGAGAAATCTTTTTTACTTTGAAAAATAATTGATATATAAACTTTTATTATTATTTATAGTTACGAAATCAGAGGTTGTATGTTTGAAATTTGATATTACCAAAAAGTAAGCCTGTTCAAAAAATATAATTATTATATATGGTTTTTTAGTTCCTTGTGTAACATGTTAAACATTTATGCTATATAGTTTATTTTAATATAGAAATTAACAAACTTTTTAATATATTATTTATATATCAAGTAATACAGTCTGTTATTTTAAGACGTGAATATAAATTATTATGTGGACTTGATTATCATCAACAATTGAAACATTTACAAATGTTAAAATACTTTTGTAAAAATATGTTTTTAATAGTTTAATAATTAATAATCATGAAAAGCTAAAGTGTGTTAATATTTATATTTAAATTAAGTATTTATTAATTTTTATTATTTTATAGAAAAGTTAAAAAGTATAATTAGGGATTTGACGCACCGGCAATTGTATGTTACAATCTCTTGAATTAAATCAAAAAAATATATCAAGTTGTTAATTGCAAGATTGGTCCCTATGTTTTTTTTCATTTTAGCAATGGGGGTCCTTCTTGAATTTACTAGCAATGATGGTCCCTTCTGTTAATACTTAACGACACCCATTAACGGTCATGTTAAAAAAGGAAGAATCTTGCAAAAAATTCTCAAAATAAAGACTTCATTGCAACGATACTTAAAAAGAGACCCCCATTGATAAAGTGTGTAAATTACAAAAACTAATTTTGCAATTAACTCTTACAAAAATAAACTCATCTATATGGGTGACCCACAATCATAAGGAATACTCCCCAACTAAGGTTGTGGCCACAACACATCCACAAACCATCACTTGCAACATCACTCACAACACTAATACTCCCTCCCCTAAACAACTAAACTAAATATGATTTCCATTAAACACCCCCTAATTAATTAGAAGTTCTATTGGAACGAATTTTTGTTCTTTTATTTCTATTTGGAAATAGAGTAAAGGGAATCCATAAGTCAATTTATGTGGAAAGTAAAGAAGTTAACTACGTGTAGCTTGAGCAACCAAGCAAGTGGATGGCGCCCGATTCAATTCTTATGTATGATTCCCCCAGCATATATAAAATCAAGGGTTATTTACTAAAATGGTACATGGACTATTCGTCATATTACTGGTTTCATACCTATAACTTTAAAATTACTCTCATCATACTGCAACTTATGTATTCTCCACTCAGACGGTACCTGGCTTGACGGACGTCAGTTTGGTCGTTAATTTAGGGTATGACTACCGTAAATTTAAAATTATAGGTAGGTAATCAGTATGGTGCATAGTCCAGGTACCATTTATGTAATTAACCAGTATTATTATTATTATTATTATTATTATTATTATTATTATTATTATTATTATTTATAATAAATCATTTTCATTAAAAAATTTATAAAACTTACAAGATATTATAGG
>JANDBE010000045.1:35626730-35643803 GCA_024320915.1 Erigeron philadelphicus | reverse complement strand
GACCATGAACCCATCAAAAGAACATCATCGGCATATAATAAGTGACTAACTGTGGGGCCCCCATTTGGAAGACCAATTCCAAGAATCAGAAAAATTATGTTACAACATTAACCTTATTATTATCTATCCAGAAAAAATATATTCTGAACACAAATGTTAATTATTTACAGTTAGCTTTTTAGAATTAGTAACTAAACATAAGTCTTTAAGCATTAAACCAATGATTAAAATGATATTGCTCACTCAAGAGATCTTGTGTTCAAGCTTTAATAGACACAAATAAAAACACACTCAATAGTATGCACCATATTAGAAGTTGAGTACGGTTTAATACATGTTTCATTGGGGGTGCTCTAAATATTACTCGTATTATTAAATGTATCTTTTTATTATAATAATAAATTTTACAAGATATTATCTATAATTATTTTAAAATTACGTTTATCAAAAAAATTAAGATATACAAAGTATATTACGCAATCCAATCAAGTTATACTTGGCTTCAAAGGAATCCTAATGAAATACTTAAATATTAATAACAACGAGACATGTCACTTTGGCGTTACCCAAAAAACATTTCATTTATTGTGTACAATGTAAAATTAGATATCGACCACTAATATTTTTTATATTAAGATCCTCGTGTACATTAGTACTTTTAAGATTGATATATTTAAAAGTCTATATGGGTACAATGGAAAAGGTTCAAATAAGAACCGTTTAAATTGGAAGCATGAAAACCTTTTAATTATAACTTGATGTTCATATGTGAATAATATATGTGAACAAATTCATACACATTTGAACATGTTAAGTTCTAACTAATATTACTTATGTTCATATATGAATGATTCTCAAATGAACCGATATGAACGAATATGTTCATATATAATTATCATATATGAACGTTAAATTATAATATAATGATTTTCATGGTTCTTTCAATTTAAATGTTTCTCAACTGAAGCTTACCCTGGATACAACTTAGTTTGTATCTTAGTCTAGATTGTAAAATTTTGTCTAGGATTTAAAATTTTCGTAAAAAAGTTTATAAATAAAAAACTTAGCATATGATTTATTGGATTAGTGAGATGTACACGACACGTGCGACGGTATAGAGGCACGTTTCCCCTTGTGAAACCCTATTATCTTCATTCTCTACTGTCGATTCCTCTCATCTTCATCTTTATAAATTATAAAAAAACAATTCCTCCTCTTTTTCTCTCTCATGAAACCGATCAAATCCAGGGTTTCTTCTCCGATCTCACACCTCTACCGCCACCTGACATCACTCCGATCAATCTAAACACACCACATCATTCTTCACCAAATCGCTCTATCACAACTACCGTCACCGCCACCGCCGCCATGGCGGGATCAGTCGACGATCTCGGAGCTGCTCCACCGGATTCATGGGAGGTTGCTGACTTAGACGCTACTATGAGCAGGCTGATGCTTAATTCCAAACGAGATAATAATAATAATAATAATGATAAAAGTTCTAATAATAATAATAACTCAGGTTTGACTACTAGTAGGTCTTCGGAGTTTGCTAGTGATTCTTCAGTTCCGATTAGGTCGTCTTCCGGCGGTGTGTTGGAGGATCTGATTGATTCTGTTGATCAGTTTCTTCGCGAAGCTTTACAAAACCCTAGGGAACGCCTTTCAGGTAGTAAAAAAATCAATATATATATATATATATGTATATGTTTTAGTATATATATAAATATTAAGTTTTTATGTGCTCTTAGTTGTAGATATTAAGGTAGCTTTAAGATGAGGTCATGTTTTGGTTCAACTGAATTGTGGTTGCATGTTTAGAAAGAAAGATAAATTTAGGCGTAAAATTTAAGTTTTACATGTTTATCATTCATGTGTTTTTTGTTTCTATATGTGTAGTATTATGTAATGATTTTACTAGATACTTATAAGGTGGACATTGCTTAGTGATATGAACTTATTCGTAGCTGGAAATTATTTGAGGGCAGGGAAGTTAGTATCGTAGATTTATTGGTTCTTTTTAAACGGTGTACTGCTTTAGCTTGGGTAGATTAGATCAATCGTGTTTGATTATGAAAGCTTCGTTATCAAAATGTGGAGTATTTTACTTGCTTTGTTGAACTTGTTGGACATGGAAGAGGACATTATTCATAGTTTTAGTTGATTTAGAGGATGATTTATGAATTGACTATGGATAGGTCGTCTCAACGGCCGCGATGTGCAATCTAGTGCGTGTATGTTTTTTTAGTTGGTGCCCACACTATTGCATTGACAAGTATAATTTTTGGTCTGACAACTACAAATTGTAATTAGTTGCGACTTCAGTTTGTTAGAGTTAAATGCATAATGAATGGGTTGCTTGGGAATTGGAATCTTTCGTGCCTTTTGTGATACCGTCAATAGGGGCTATAATTCTGAGGGGATCAAATAACATGTAGTTGTGACTCTTAAATATCCATAGGAGTCATGTGTATATGATTACTCAAGGGATTAGTATTAATCATTGCGTTTGCAGAATGTTAAATTATCTGCAACGCAGAATTAGTTGTTTCTGAGGTTCTACCACCTTTAGAAAGTATATGAGAACAATGATGTGTTATGATATTACTATCAAAAATTGATATGAATTAGTTTCCATAGTATGGTATAAAACTTAAGTGAATTTTTCTAGTTCATTTTGTCTACATGTTACATATTAAGTTTAAAAGTGCATATTTATCATGTTATGTTCAGTGCTGCGGATGGAGCAGGATGTGGAGAAGTTCATTAGAGATCCTTTGCAACAACAAATGGAGTTCCAGCAGTTGCCTACTTCATATCTTCGCTTAGCAGCACATCGTGTGGCTCAACACTATTCACTGCAGTCGATGGTACTACTAGACAACACCCTTCCGGATGGTTCTGGTTCACGGATCATTGTCCGTAAGACTTCTGATTGCCGAATTCCTCTAATACGATTAGCAGATATTCCTGTTAACATACCAACAGAAGACGGCCTTAGTAGCAGTGTTGTTAAGGTTGCTATTAAACAGAGGCCCAATAAGCGATCACAAAACAGTGGTGGAGCAAACTCAAATTCGACGAAAAACAATAGTTTAAAGAGTGTGGAGGAGAGGAAAGAAGAGTATAATCGAGCCCGTGCAAGAATATTTAGCTCCACCTCCAGCTCTAGTGGTGGGAAGCAAGAAAATGAGTCGAGAATGCAGGAAGTTTTCCAGCAGCATAGTCCATTAGTGACTTCAAAGATAGAAGAAGTTTCTGTTCCTGATGTGAGTACTGGAAGGGTTTCAGTTGATTCCTCTGCAGGAAGCAGTAGATCAGGTAGAGTTAGGACAGAGAAGGAGCCAATTGTTAGGTCACGTAGTAATAGTAGAGTGGCCATCTTTCGTGACCGTGAAGTTGAACGAAAGGATCCTGATTATGATAGGAATTATGACAGGTTAGCATCATCTTTCTTTGCATGCATCACCGTCTCAGTTTGTTCTGTGAATTTATACATATGTTGTCACTTTTGCAAGTTTACGTCAAGTTTACTCAAAGCATAGTAGGTTTACATTCATGATAGCATAGCTGCATCAGATCATGACCCTTTTCAGTTAACAAGCACCGATTGTTTCTTGTGCTTAAGATTTGGGTGATCATTTTTGTACCTTCAAGTTTCAAGAAATGTGGCTTCTTGATGTCTGTCTTTGGAATAATCCTAATATTCTATCAAATCAAGTTCTAGACAGTTCAGTAACTTCTCCCATCAATCCATCATATAAATTTTTATATTAATTTTTTTCTAGATTCCAATTCCATGAACTCAAATTTCCTAATCATAATGAGAAAGGTTTTTTTGGGAAGTGTTCTTTAAAAGCTTTTTCCTTTCTTCTTAGGCAGCACACGTAGGAGCAATAATATAATGTGTTTTTACAGATATGCACAAAGATTTGATCCAGGCTTTGGGTTTAATGGAGGCTCATATGCCATACAGCCGATGTACACACCAGTCGTGAATTACAACACTGAATTTCCTCAGCTTGGTTCAGCACACAGGTCTCCTATCTCTGGTGAACGTCAACCTTGTGCACTTCCTCAACATTTGCCTGGCCCATGGGTTCCACCATCTTCTCCTGCCGGACTAGGCTACAGGCCTCCAGATGCAATGATGACTCCATTTAGTCCCAACCACACTCCACATTCAGCCTCAACACTATATATGCAGTACCCCTGTCAGCGTCCTGGGATGACATTTATCCATCCTCATGAACAGGTTCATCAACACTATGCACAGGTAAGAGGCATATTACTGGATGTTATATTATTTGGTATTTGTATTCTTAATATGTTGAATACTAAATAATTTTTGATGACATGTCATTGCAGTCTCAGCAGCCGCAACCTGATGCAAGTTTTGGATTAGCCCGGCCCCGATAAGGGGCTTGGGCCATGCCTGCACCCTGCCAGAGCTATCGAATGTCTATAATGTGTGTTGTGGTTTCCATCACTTCACCTTATCTATGCTGGCAGAGGTGCAGGCATAATTTGCTGAGGTTGGTTGGGATGGACGTATCAGTATCATGAATATGGTTTTGATCCATTTCATCAATCTCAGTCTCGGGAGCTTCATTGCTGAAGCTCGCTGGTCTCAGCTATTTCATTATGTTGAATAGCTCCAGGTGAGCTCTACTTTGCCATTGATGACGACGAAGAATGATAAGAAGAAAAGACTATCGGAGCTGCTAATGTACACCTGTTTTGCAGGCAAAGGTAGCTCTCCACATCTCTTCTTGCTATGTTTTGTCACAATCTACTTTTTTCAATTTTTAAAAATAATATCTTACTATTCCCCATGACTTTTGTCTTAGTTTTGTCTTGGCATATCAAGTGTATAAGTACATGTATCTCTGGTTGGAAAACCAACTCGGTTCCGTAATGGGCCAAAACAGGTCTAGGTTTATCGTCTAGGCGTCAGATAGGATTACAAAAGGTGCATGTTAGATAACAACTAGCATGTTATTACTTCATAATACTAAAAATGATAAAAGATAAGCAAATAGAGTTTGATTAAACGATAATAGCTGTATTATAAAATTCACAAGTAACAACTCTATTATTATCAAATCTACTCATCTTTGTATATGTTTCAAGCCCATAAATTTTTATTTTTTAATTTTTATTTTAACTTTTTTTTTTTTTGTTTCAAGCCCATAATGGGCCTTGAAAATATAAATCCTATTAAATGAAACGTAGTTATACCTAATTAATGCAATGCACTTGAATTTAGTGAGTTTTAATAAATTATTTATGAAGTTTTATGAATTAAAAATTCAGTTTGGGCAGCTTATGACTTTCTTTTCTTGTTTATCATCCAATAGTATCATTCAATGCGAACGTTGTTCAGATTTGTTCTTTTGTTGCAGCACCACAAAGCATAGATGGGATGGTACAAATGGAAGTGGAGCCCAGCTAGTGGCTTAACAGAAAAAGAGGCTCTGATCATATCACTCTTATGTTGGGTGAATAGAAGAAGAAAATGGCATACAATATCAATAGTGTATTCACTTGTGAAAATCTATGTTTGAAAATTACTTTCTTTTATGTCGTATGCTTTTTATTTAAACCTGCATTATCGTTTTTTAAGAAAATTTCTTGATTGTGAATTTTGGGTGTTCGTTCATCAGGGACAGAGTAGGAACTATGCTCATGTGTCATGCTTTGAGTATCCTGGTTGTGCTTAGTGCATACTGGTATCAAGTTGGTTGTAGATGAGCCAAACCGAAACAAATGAACTATTCTTACAGGGGTTGGATTTTACTTTTATCTGGATCCATTTAAATTATTTGCCTCATTTATTCAAGTCTAGGAGATATATGATTAGTTGATTAAAATGGATATCAGGTAAAGTTTATAAAAGGTTTCAAACATGTTATCATATATTTAAACTTTTCCATAGCCAAACATCTTGTGTATGTTTACAAAACTCTTTCCATATGTATATGAAAATCCCAACATGACTCAACTGAGAGTTGAAACATTCGTGTGTTCCAGTTTTCCAGGTCTTTTTAGATGAAGAAAAAAAAACCAAATGCTATATATATCATAGATGGCTTGAAGAGCTCGAGTCTTTGTAAAATCATGCTCGAGCCGAAACCTTATAAGCTTATGCTTGTGTGTATATACAAGCTCAAACTTGAGTTAATAAAGTTTCTCACGATATTCAAGTTAAATCTCGCTCAACAAGCAAGATGTTGGTTGAATTTGATTGAGCCGACACGGCTACACAGTCGCTTATGAGCCTTATTTATCAGTTAAACACTCACGGTATTGCTTCTCATCAGGCAATTTCCGTGACTGATCACCTAGAATGTTTCGAGCATGGTCATGCTCTATCTCGGTTTATAAACCCCGAAAAGGGAACCCCGTCATCATTTTGCAAGATATTTGTTAATCAACATGAAAATTGTTACTCCCACAGTATCAAGTTTATCCCATCCTCGTTTTAGAGTCACAAAGGTTTTACATGAAATCAAAGAAAGATACAACTCACATTATTCAAGTAGGATACATGAGATAGACCATAGACGGTCACTTAAAATACGCATTAAATAATTGTATATAGCACACAAGGGAAACCGTGACATCTTAAAAGAACGTGTTTATGTCTTGGTCACAAAAAAATGCACTTTAAACTTGCTTTCATGTAAGTTACAATTCTCGGGGGTTTTTTTTTGTCCATTATAACGTTTCCTTCTTTTGTGTAAACTTTCATATTGGATTCGTTAATTTGCTCAATTTCATAATTAGTTATTCTTGATGTTAATGTGTTACTTTCACAAGATATGTATTTTACCAACATCTATGACATTTAAAGTAATTATTACTGTAATAATTCTGTTCAAAGTAAAAACGATATGTATATTTGCATCAATGAAAGGAGTAGGAAATAGCTTTACGCATAAAGGCGATGTCTGTTTTGTATGACTTTTCATGCTTTCCTTTCCTCATTTTATCTCTTAACAACCTAACCAACACTTATGTTATCCATATATATTAACTACTTATTTACACCTCTTCCACGAACACTCCTTCGGGCCTCAGGCCACTACAACCACCACCTACAGAAGACTTACATGCATGACCTGCTATCGCCAGTACAAAGCTCATTTACACAATCAGGTAACTCGAGCAAAATTCTACCATACAGTAATTGACTGGTGAATGTAACAAAGGTTAATCAAATGATAGATTCTACCAGTAAGGAAAACTACTTGAAAGTTGCAACAAACATTAAATCACAAAGTTGCACATATAATTGCGCGTCAATACTTTTTTGAGATGTCCTTGGTCGAATTCAAACGTTCCTTGATAAAAATAAAAAAATAAAAATCAAAGCTAAAATACCCATTTGCCCATAGTAATCAACTCATCGGTTCAAAAACTATTATGTCAGTGCAGAAGAAGTCTTATGTTTTAAAGAGGTGCCATAACTAATAGCTTCCAAGTCAAACTTACCATGTTTGATGTTTCTGCTAGACTGCTACCCCTTCAAATTTACATCATTGTACTTATTTTCCAGGAAAGAGAGCAAAACTAAGGAGATGGAAAAGTCCAACTCAGAGTTGTTCCTACGAAATTGCAAAATCATTCAAGAGAACGAGAAGCTAAGGAAGAAAGCTCAGCAATTGAATCAGGAGAATCAGGCTCTTCTGACCGAGTTGAAGCAGAAACTCGGGGATCCTAATTGTGTTCAAAAACCCCAACTCCAACTCCAACTTGATTCCAGTTCCCAGAAAGAGAAGAAATAAAACAAAACCAAAGTGCCGGATTAGCAAGTCAAAACTAAACCTTGGATGTGTATTTTCTCATGGTTGTGCAATACCATACATACCATCAAGAAAAGTATGGCTAGGCTAATGTTTGAAGTATCTTATTGGTTATCAACTGCTAATAATACACATATTTTTTCTTGACCTTTGTTTTCCATATATATGTGTGTGTATATATATATATAGAGAGAGAGAGAGAGAGAGAAAGAGTGTTCTTGACAAATAAAAGGAATAGAGATTTCTTACTGTTGGTTTGTGATACATTTGTTTTGTTCCTACAATCTCGGTGGAAACTAACTAACTAGTCCACGTTCAGTTTACGGTCTACACTTGAGAATGTTTGGTAAAATGCCTTGAAATGGTTGTAAGCAATATCGACGTCATCCTTTCCACAAATCTCTCTTACACTGCAGTAATTGGGAAACCCGTTTCTCAGAATACACAGTAAAAATAGAATTACTCGATGCAAACAAATAATGATGTGGCGTGCCAAGATTTAAGAAGTGATTTTCTTTGATTTTTTACAGTTTTGTTGCAGTAACAACATCAACTAAGATGAATGGGTGAAAAGGTTTCAGAACGGATCATTTATTGTACCAACCAAAATCATTACCTGTGCATGGAAAGCTGAGGAATACCGCAATCTACTGTGCGGATACCAATTCCAGAAGCAAGTATAGGGCCTATAGTGGATCCACAACCCATATCATTTCTTACCACAAAGTCCTGCATATAAGTCAAACAAATCTATTTGACTTTCTTAAAACTAAATTTAACTATTATGGAATAAATTTAAAAATCCCTTTAGCATACAGTTACCTGAGTTGGAAGGTTATGAATTTTAGCGACTTCTTTAAAAAGGAAAGCCGTAATTCCACTGGTGGCATACCGTTGGTTTGCATTATGCTTTATTACAAGACCTTTGTGCAATTCCGGACGATGGTTTTCTTCGTGTTTGTCCATAAAGTTAGGGTGCACTCCATGAGCCATGTCAGCAGAAACTGCAAGAATATATAACAGGACCACATGTAATAACAATATTAACATGTCCCAGAAAACTGGTGACATATTTCAACTGGTTCAGTTTTTATGTAACTTTTCAATTAATCTGTTAAAAATTTATGAATGCAGGTTGATGTAGAAAAGCTGGCATTAGTTAATGGCAAAGACATTTAAGAAATTTTCTGACTAATATGAAATCTAAAATAGCAAAATAAGAATCCTAAAAAGCTTTATTACAGACCAAGAAATGATTGACGAATTGCACGTTCAAAAATGCTCTCTCTGACATATTGATTAGACAAGCAATCAATTATCCGCCTCATAGCTTGAAACATTGTTGGTGCACCAGCACCTTGCATTGAATCAGAACCAACCTATAAAACAGTAAGAAGTAAAAACTGAAGATAAGAAGGAAATGGTAGAAATGATTTGACATGGTCAAGTTGCAATTAAACTTTGTATGGTTTAACATTGAAACATTAAAAACATAAGCAGTGGAAAAGTAGCCCCAACTCCTCATGGCGCAAAAGCAAGTTATTACCATCATAAGCAATACAAACAAACAACAGCATCAAAGAACATATATTATATGCAGCATAGTAATATGGGCAAGATAGCTCAGGTCAAAAAATTAATTTTAGTATGGCTCAGGTTGGGTTGACCAAGACTATTTCCCAAAAAGGCAAGTTTTTTATGAATTAACAGTTTTCACGATCAGGAGACTTGTATTAAGTTTAATAATAATCCAATTCTCCAAATATTAAATTTAAAACATTATATGTATCAAAAATAAACTTTGGGCAGCTTATGACCTGGTTGGCATATTTCCTTTAAGCTATGTGTTGTATTTCACCAGTTTGACTTGATAGAGATAATATAAACCAAAGGTCAAGATTGCTACCACTAATATTGAAAAAGGACGTCGGCAAGATGTTTAGCTTGGTATCAAACATAGAGCTCAGATTTGTTAAATAAAATCATTTTAACAAACATTCACTCAGCTTTATTATAGCAATTAACAACATGCTCATTAAGATATTGATACTAACCAGAAACTTTATTTTTCTTAGGTTATAAGGAATAAGTAATATCATGATACAAAATGTCACATTTCAGAAGCTGAAGTACCTCTTCATTATCAAAAAGTGCAACCATTCTAATTGCATGCTCATCTGATAGATCTTCGGGCCCTGATGAGTCGACAAGAGCTCTGAGTGCACAGAAACTCGACGCGAGATTGTCTAATCTTCCAGAAAATATGAACTCGTTGTTTGCACCTCCAAGACAGCTAGGTTGGGTATCACAAATGTTTAGCTCAATGCTTGCTATGTCATCAGCTTGACAGCCCAACTCATCTGACAAAATCTGAAATCAACAACATAATGTCACCAAATAAAGCTGGTTCCAGCAGAAAAATAATGATGAAATTTAACTGCTGTACTATGGTTGCTATAATTGTCAACGACTGTGAGTAAAATTACCTGCATGAGTAGAGGATGATGAGCAACTTTAGACGATGTGGAATTTTTATCCTTATCCGAGGATGCATCGTCATGTTTTGTTGCCAACAGCGGGTTGAGCTGAGTCTCCAAATTTGGTTTGAAACCGTCCTTGTTCACCGTACTATAACCAAAACAACATATATAATGATGACGATGTGAATAATTTCAATATATATTTATATAAATATATATATATGTATATATATATAACTATGTTGATATCTTCACTTGAATGAACATTTCATACATCAAGAAGAGAAAAATAGCAAACAAACCGATCAAGATGAATAGCCAGTGTAGGCACTCGTAGAAGGGGCCTCTTTATCTTGACTAGTTTGTGTAGAAAAGAGCCATCACCATCTCTCACTATGACCCTTCCAGCTACACTTAAATCTCTATCAAACCAAGTATGCCATAATCCACCACCATAAGTTTGTACATTCACCATAAGATAGTTGGATTTCGACAATGCGGACTTCGGCTTCAATTTCAGACATGGGCTATCCGTGTGAGCAGCAATTACATGAAAACCATTACCAACAGAATACCTGAAAAACTGAACCATTAATTAAACAAAACATTAACTCCACAAAAATAATTTAGGATATAATAGTTAAAGAAAATAATGGTAGCTCACTTTTCCCCAATGGCAAAAGCAACCAGACAGGACATGTTCCGAGTGAAGAAGTAGCGTCCGCCAGGTTTAAGGTCCCATTCATCATTCTCACTGAGCAGGTGGAATCCAGCAGCAACTAATTGCTGCTTTGCTTCAGCTGTAGATGCACATTGAGATAATAAGTTAGGATTTTTGGCAAGCAACTAATTGTTACTCTATTTGTCTTCCGTATTTCGTATAGGGTCCACTGTAAACACATAAGCCGAAAATTTCCATCAACTTCCTAGCAATCACGATTACATAAAGTTTCATGTAAAATATCGTATGTGACAAAATCCACCGCTTATACATAAATGATAAGAGGCTCGTTTAAAAGGATCAACAACAGCTTCTAGACAAAGAAAAGTCACTGGACCAGTACTTAAATGGTGAGAAGCTCAACTGGAAGGATCGCCGACTGACAGTTTCTAGATTTCAGTACGTGCCAACAGATGGACAAGCTCTCTAACATTCTATGCGCATCTGGTACTATCACGAAGACAAGTAATGACGAAACCCTCATTAAGTCAGAGGCGGCGCTTCCGGCAGAGATAGACATGCCCATCAATCAGGGTACTCATTTCAACAAAGATTCCAACCAAGAAAAGCTGAAACTAGGTAGTAACTAGTCGGGTGAAAACTACAAAATAATCGGATTCATCCAATAAACTAGACCAAACACCACTCTAGTAGTAAAACCATAGGATTCAACTTTCTTGATTTTGTGTTGAATAAGACTATGTACAGGGAAAGAACAAGGCTTTAGTAATCGTAAATTCAGGTATCGTCTACATGACAGGGAGTAAAACACTAGTAATTTTACTTGATTTTCTGATAATTAAAGAGTAAGATAAGAAATGTACCTGTGGCATGAAAGTGAGTCCAAGATTCGTTGAGATAGTCGAGAAGATCACCGACTATCGAACCGCTCGGTCCACTGCCACTACAACTCTGCATAACACACTCCAATTCATCCAAACCCTTTTTTCAAAAAATAAACTATATATATAAGTCAAATGATATATGCAGAAGAAAAACATTGGTTGTAACTTGTAATTACGGGTATCTAACACATTTTCACACATAGATATAAAGATATATAGATATATATATATATATACCTCATGATCGGGGGGATTGGAGGTGGAGCAGAGTGATGGAGTGAGATGAAGGTTGCGTAAACGAGGTTTTAAGAATAAATTATTATTAGGGTTACTACAAAATAAGGGCGATTGACGATGAGGGAATTTGGATGACGAGGTTATAATTGCGTGTTGGAGGAGGTGGAATCGGCCTGCTGCTGCCGCTGCCATTTCAGCAACCTCCGGGGATTATCTTCTGTTGATGTGATAAAACTACTTTCTTGTTACCGAATTCTTCATACTACAAATGTTGATCACTCGAAACATCAAGGGCCCAATCTGAAAATTTAGTTTTTTTATTTTTATTTTTCCTGTTCGAAACTTCATGTCGTGATTCGACAGCTGAAGGTCTAACATACTTGTCTTAACCGGGTTCGCGCTAGATAAATCCCTCGAAGTAGAAATGTCTATTTCATTTACCCAGTGGGAAAAAAAAACCCCTACTAACTCGCCTGAACACATGACAATTAATAGAGGTAAACTCTGTCCCCTCATACTTGAACCTGGGTATACCAAATCAAGCCTTCATAGAGGGACTTAATTCATATGTCCTCCCCAAGGCTTGAACACAAGACCTCTTATAAGGGAGATGATCTTTCAACCATGGACAAGACCTCATACAAAGAGGATGATTTTTCAACCATTGAGCTAAAGCTCAAGGACTGAAAATTTACTTATTAAAACGTCATGTTTGGATTCAAGTATAAAAATAAATAAGTAACAACGTTCAAAAAAAAGGTATATAAACTATAAATAACAACTGATACCGTTTTGTATGACTTTTGGCCTTTTGGGTCTTAATATCTTGGCGTTTTATGAGAGAGTAAAATTGGAGACTTCCTTTCATTTACATAGATTAAAAAACTGTTTTCAAGTTCTATCTAAATGATACAGTAGAAGATGCTCTTTGGTCATTACATGGGTTGAAAATCGAATTATTGACCTTTGTTTGGATTTAACTCATGTAACTAATCCACATTACAAATTTACAATAATCTGTTGATCTAATGGCCAATCATCAACGTTTATTTTTTAAGTTAGGGCTTAGGGGTTCGCGATATGGAATTGATTTCGGTCAAAATTTTTGGTAGTAAGAAGCCCAATGAAGTTTTCCATTGAGATGTCTCTACAACAAGGATATAGTTGAGTCCGGTTTAAACAACCGACTATCCAGATTGGTCAGTGTCTCACCATATTATGGCAAAAGACGTTGCCTTAATAAAAAACTACGTCATTCAGAAAAAATCATATCCACATTCTATCACGTAAACTTTTTATAAACCACTCGTTACTATCAATAATCACTCATTCTATCACTTATATAACCTTAAAATTCCATTACCCGATCCACTTGTTTCGTAATCACAATATAACATTGGATCATATTTATACCCCTCACAATAATGTATATAAGTAATATAATTGGCTAAAGTCAATGCTCAAATAAATTACTCATATGTAAATCTATCGTTTTAATTATTTTGTTCAGACTTCTTCAAGTAGTGGTCGCTTCTCGTTTCGTTAAGAACTTCAGCTCACACTTCATTTCATTATGGACTTTTTCGTAAACCTTGCATTACTAATGCTCTAATCACGATCCAAACTCCAAAGTCTAAAAGAAAAAATACTTGTCAAACACTTCCAAAACAAACCATCATTTTCTTTGCCAAGACACACTAGCCTCCAAAACAGCCGGACTTTGTTTGATCTCGAAAAAAACAAAAAGAGTCAATCAATGAAAAGATAATCTTACATTTTCAGCCCTTCTATTTATTATACGCCTACCATCATCACCTTGACTCACTAATTTTGGCATTTGAGCACCCTTGACATCAACTATCCAAATATAACCTAGTTTTGCATATATAAAGACTATTGATCAAAAGTTCAAGAACTGTTCCGAGTCAGCATAATATAGTTCATGTATGACAGTCAGCATTATAACTAAATCTATCTTTTGAGGCGAACTCTAGAGCAAGTAATTGAAGTTGTCCTTTAAGCGAGTAGTCATATGATAATCTCATATGTAGGGGTACCTATTTTCGACATGATTTTGCACGACGTGTGACATGACATAAATAAGTGTGTTTGGATTGTGGCTAACTGAGTTTGGGTCATTAATTGGTCTACATGAATAACACGTTTAATATATGAGTTGGGTTTAGGTTGACCTTTATAACGCGTTTACAAACCGCCAACTCGTTAAAATCTAAGAATAGGAAGACTAAATATAATAAATTCAAATATCAATGAAAAATATTGTAGCATATTTATGTTTAGTTGATGTGTATCTTGACACGATTGCCACCTATTGTAGCCTTAAGAGTAAAGTGTGGCCAAATTGTCAAACACAGTTTAATTAGAGGGGTTAAAATGGAAATCAAACTGAATAACTACCAATTCCACCAAGAGTGGAATGTGAGGCTGTTAGCTTGCTTTCCCCTGAAACCACATGGCGGGAACCTTAACTAACCTCCTTTCTCCGGTCACCCAAACCTTTCCTCCTCTCAGAACCCCCACCTCAAAACCTCACAATCGCGCTTTTGGTAGCTCGTTGATTTCTCGAAAGCCCCGTTCAATCGTCATCATTAAAAACCACAATCAGGTCCTTGATATTTGCATTGCAACAGTGTTTTGTGTTTTTCACATTTACCTGTAATTTATCATTCTTTTGGTTTAAAATTCAGGGAAATGCAGATCAACCTTCTCGAAAGTCCAGTTTCAGGACCTTTTCGGTCTTGGCAGAATCTGTATTGAGTTTTTCGTCTAGCAATATTCTTCCATTAGGTAACGCAATACATTTATTGTTTGAGTGAACTGAAATTTGCATTATTCGCGTTGATTATATATTAACAGCTATATTATGTTCGATAATTGTGTAGTCCTTAAATGTGTGTGATACACAATGTGTTATGACATGATTATGATTATATGTATACATATTCACTAAGCGTTTTGCTTATTCTTTAGTTGTTTCTCCTTTTTATATAGGAGTTGGAAGTAGTAAGAACAAAGAAGTTGTAGAGTGAAGATTTGGATAGCTAGCTAACAAGAAGGTTGGCATTTATGGATGTTTTGGGATAGTTGACCCTTTCGAAAGACTATGGCTCTTGATACTTGGCATTGTGGTTTGGATGTCTTTGAGTCATGTCTTGGTCAATACTTTGTAATGGAAAAGCTTTTGGTAAAGACTTGTGGTCTAAAACTTCTTGTTGTTGAATTGTGTTCATTTGGGTAAAATGTTGTCAAGCTTTGGATAATTGACCCATTTTGGGTATAATTGTGTTTCGTAAAGAATGGTTAATGTAAGTTTGCCCAAATGATGTTTATAATGATGTTTCAAAGTCTGGTTAAATGTGATTTGGTGTCCTTATGGTTTAAAATTGGTTTCGGGCCATAACTAAAGTCTAAACTCATTTTGGGGTAAAAATGGCAACTTGGATGGGTTGGGTAAACTGCCCCTTTGTTGTTGGTCTGATATGGTCGGATTTGGACTATCTACTGGTGTGATAGTCTAATTTTGTCGGATTCGGTCTAATATTGGCGGATTTGGACTATCTACTGGTGTGATAGTCTAATTTTGTCGGATTTGGTCTAACATTGTCGGATCTGGACTATCTTCTGGTGTAATAGTCTAGTTTTGTCGGAAAAAAAAAAAAAAATTTCGTCTTTTGGTTGTCGGATTTGGGTTCTTACATAAGCTTTCAAGTTGTTTTCTATTATAAGTAACATGTTTATTTATTTTATCATATCCCTTTAACCATTTTAAAATATAGAAAGGAATAAGCTTAACCTTGAGGATGCCCCATTTGTTCAAATTGATGTTTACATGTTGACTTAGCATGGCTTTTATTAAGCAATCTATGAAAGATTAACTTTTTCTTGTTATTCAAATTGTATTCTTGTCCCATAATACTCCTTTTGAAAGTGATAGACTTTTGAGTATTTTGACTAATATATTTAATACTTTGTAGTATGTTACTTAATCCAGCACCATAAATTTGTAGTCATTGCCTCGATTGTTTATTGATTTTCACATATGGAGTTATGGACCATCACAGTCTAGTACGTTTTCCTAACTTGTCAAGAAGACAAGAACTCAAGATCTATGGCCTTTCTACTAATAAGTTTCATCGTGTTATTCCTGCTATGAAAATCTTGATTAGATCATAATGTTATTGTGTGAGAAAAAACAAAAAGAAAAAAATAAGAAAAAAAATAAAAAAAGAAAGAATGAAAGAAAGATGGGTTCTCTTTTAGGGGGAAGATTTGTTATGTTAGCTAAATTTTAGCCTTTGAATTAAAATCAAGAGTCAAAATTTACGAAAAAAAATTTAGTTTCAATCCAAGAGCTAAAATGATCAAATTGGAAACAAATTTATAGAATGTTTTTCTTTCTTTTTACGGTGATGTTTGATGTTGGCTTATTTGCTACAACCAAATTAAGTAATTAATTTATTATAATTTGTTGAGTAAAAAATAAATTATAAAGGTTTATAGGTGAAGAAACCACATCTTCTGGCGTAAAAGCAGAACTTACCGATAAGCCGACATGGATAATTGATCCAGTTGATGGTACGTTGAATTTTGTTCACGGATATCCGAATGTGTGCATTTCCATTGGGTTGGCCATCAATAAAGAAGTGGTTTTGGGTATTATTTCCGTACCTGTTCCGAACTTGATGTTTTCGGCCGTTAAAGGATGTGGAGCCTTTCTAAATGGAAATCCCATTCATGTGTCAGGTTGTAAAGGTGAGTAATTGTAAACTGCGGTTTATTCATTTGTTTATTGTTTTATTTATTATTAATTGAAGAAAAAACATGAAGTTTATAACTTGGAAACAACTTGGATCATTTCAAATAATAAAGTGGATGTAATACTGGGGGAAAGAATATTTGGGAGGCAGACGAATTGAGGAAAAACTAAAATTAAGATTGTTCTCATTTCAAGCTTTACCAAG
>JANDBE010000045.1:35602505-35617001 GCA_024320915.1 Erigeron philadelphicus | reverse complement strand
TATCTTTGAGGTCAAAGATAATAAACAAAGACTTTGAATATTTAAAATGTGACACAGACGGAGGAGTATAAACTACTCTCTACGTTCCAATTTTACTAAATGTTCTAGGTTAACTTTGAATTTTATTTTTTCAACTTTGACCATAAACAGAAAGATCAAATGAAAATATTATTGTACGTACTACGTAGTGAAAACACGTATATAATTAGTTATCAACACAAAATTTAGTATACTATTAGCTTAACAATATACAATTGTGTAAAAATTAAAGCAAAATTAATTGGTTGCATTTATACAACGTACTAATAAATCTTGTTTTGTTGTCTTTATATATAGCGAAAGGAAATCTAAAGACGGTGAAGGCATATGCAAGATACGTTGCATTGGATTTCAACATAAATGTGTACACATACAAATGCGACTTCGCTGTCCCAGAGAATTTTGGGGAGATTGGGGCCGTATTGGTTCAGAATGAGTACAGTAAGAAGATGTTCTTCAAGACAATTGTGCTTAACAATAATGTCACCTTCACTTGTGATTCTTGGGTTCATTCCAAGTTTGATAACCCAGAGAAAAGAATTTTCTTTACCAACAAGGTCAATCTATCTATCTATCTATATATATATATATATATCTTGAATTATTTTGTTTTGTATTGTAAAATGTGCTTGATTAAAGTTTCATACAGAATTCTGATAATTAGTGTCATTTTTTTTATAGTCTTACCTTCCGTCGGAAACACCAAATGCACTGATACAATTAAGAGCGAAAGATCTAGAATCTCTTCGAGGTGACGGCAAAGGAGAGCGTAAATCTTTCGAGAGGATTTATGATTATGATGTGTACAATGATCTTGGAGCTCCTGATCTTAGCGTCAGTTTGGCACGGCCCGTGTTGGGTGGTGAGGAACATCCTTATCCTAGGCGTTGTCGTACTGGTCGCAAAATGTCCTCTAAAGGTACAACCTACAAACTTGATTTTGATCACCCAATATTTTTTTTGACTAATTGAATAAATTATGTTAATTAAATTACATACAGATCCGTTGAGCGAAACAAGAACTCTACTCCCGTTTTATGTACCAAGGGATGAAGATTTTTCAGAGATAAAAGAGGTAGAATTTGGAGCAAGGACTTTGTACTCGGTGCTGCATGGAGTTGTACCAATTCTAGACTCGATTACGACTGACAAGGACAAGGGATTTCCGTTATTTACCAACATAGACTTGCTTTACAACGAAGGTGTTAACGTTCCCGCCCCTGACAAAAATCTTCTAACTGTTTTACCTAGACTTGTGAAAGGAGCTACTGATACGACAAATACTGTTATCAAGTTTGAGACCCCTGAAACCATGGATAGTAAGGATTCATATTTTTGCAGCTTTAATTATGTTATTATGTTTATGTTGTTAAATCAAGTTTTTTACCCTGGTTAGATTGTTGTTAAATCAAGTTTTTTTGTATGTTAATGGTAACTTATTATTTACCCCAGGGGACACGTTCTCATGGTTTCGTGATGAGGAATTTTGTCGACAAATGCTTGCTGGTCTCAATCCATATAGCATACAGCTAGTGACGGTATGTTTATTTAAGAAACTAACTTTATGGTTGGTAAAATATAATCACCTCTGTACCAATTTATAAAACCTATTTTGACTTTTGAAGTCAATTTTTTTAACTTTGACCTTAAATCTTTTTGTTTGTGTTATGCAATATTTGATCCAAAAAATATGAATAGAACGAGTTTTAAATTTCTTTTATGCAATACTTAAATCTTTTTCCAGGAATGGCCATTGATGAGTAAGTTGGATCCTGAAGTTTACGGACCAGCTGAATCTGCAATCACCAAGGAAATTGTCGAGGAAGAGATTAGAGGGTTCATGACTTTGGAGGAGGTACGTATTCAATCGAGTCATTATTGTATACGTGGGATCGATGCTCATGTCTTTGGATATGATATATCAAGATAGACAGTGACGTTCAATTGATCATGAAAAGTAAATATGTACAATTTGCAGGCTTTGGCACAAAAGAAGTTGTTCATGTTGGATTACCATGATTTGTTGTTGCCTTATGTAAATAAAACAAACGAGCTAAAAGGGAGAACTCTTTACGGTTCAAGGACATTGATGTTCCTCACTCCTGCTGGCACATTGAGGCCGCTAGCTATAGAGTTGACTCGCCCACCAACTGACGGTAAACCACAATGGAAACATGTGTACACACCCAGTTGGGATGCTACAGGTGCTTGGCTCTGGAAGCTAGCCAAGGCTCATGTCCTTGCTCATGATTCTGGCTATCACCAGCTTGTTAGCCACTGGTAATTAGTTACTTTTACTTTCCCATATAAGAATTTTCTTAATTTAAGGTGCTCTATGCCAATTTGTGATAAATATGAGCCACTTAGTTTATTTGGGGTTTTAAAATTTTGCAGGCTAAGAACTCATTGTGTTACAGAGCCTTACATAATTGCAACCAACCGACATCTTAGCCAAATGCATCCAATTCAACGACTTCTCACCCCTCATTTCCGGTACACAATGCAAATTAATGCTTTAGCTCGACTAGCTCTCATTAACGCCGGTGGTATTATAGAGTCAACATTCTCTCCTGGAAAGTATTGTATGCAACTCTGCTCAGATGCATATGATCAATTGTGGCGTTTTGATCACGAGGCACTTCCAGCTGATTTAATTAGCAGGTAAACTTACTTAATGTATAAAAACAACAAGTACTACTACAGATAATACATTCACATTAAAACTAATACTGATATTTTGTTATATGGTAATTGTAGGGGCATGGCTGTTGAAGATCCAACTGCACCACATGGCATAAAACTAGCAATCGAAGACTATCCATTTGCAAACGACGGTCTACTTGTGTTTGATGCCATCAAACAATGGGCAACTTCTTATGTCAACCACTACTACCCACAAGCGAATCTAGTGGAATCTGATGAAGAGCTTCAAGCATGGTGGGATGAAATTCGCACGGTTGGACATGGAGACAAGAAAGACGAACCGTGGTGGCCACAACTCAAAACACAAGATGATCTAATTGGAATTGTGTCCACCATCATGTGGGTAACATCTGGGCATCATTCTGCAGTTAACTTTGGTCAATACGATTTTGGTGGATATTTCCCAAACAGGCCAACCATTTCAAGAACCAAAATGCCCGACGATGAACCAACAGAGAAAGAGTGGCAATCCTTCATAAAACGACCCGAGAATGCATTGTTAGAATGTTTCCCTTCCCAAATCCAAGCTGTCCAAGTTATGTCTGTTTTAGATGTGTTGTCAAGTCACTCACCTGATGAGGAGTACATTGGTAAAAATATCGAGGCTGCGTGGGAGGCAGAGCCTGCAATAAAAGCAGCATTTGAGAAGTTCCGAACTAGACTGAATGAGCTAGAAGGCATTATAGACTCGAGGAACGCCGATCTCAAGTTGAAGAACCGCAGTGGTGCAGGGTTGGTTCCATACCAGCTTCTCAAGCCTTATTCTGGAAAGGGAGTTACTGGAATGGGTGTTCCAAACAGCATATCCATCTAGTTAGTCAATTAATTGTTTGGCTTAATTTGGTCCAACATTATTCGAATAATTGTCAAGATGTGTCTGGTATTCAATAAGGTAATCACTCCATGGTTGTGTTGTCTTTCTTTTTTACTCGGTAATTATCTTTTGTAATAAGTTCATTTTCTTCTTAAATTGAATAAAAGATCATCTATGTTTGTTTTATCAAGTATTCTGATTAGTATGAAATCCTATACGAGTAATATACTTATTTAAGTTTAAGTCCCTTTTGTATCTAAAACTATTTTTATAATTCTCATGATGAATTGAAACTCAATATTTTCCACACTTATTGATTTCATCTTGATGTAAATTGTTCTTCATTTGCTTTTTATGATCGAGCGATCAAATCCAAGCGTCGACAAATTTTCCTTTTTCTATTCATGTAACAAAAGCCACAATGTCTTTCAAAACATGTTCACCTGTCTGTATTCGTGACTAACCCATACGTATTTAAGTTCTAGACATTTATTCAAAAGGCCCAAAAACCTTCGGCCCATAAAATTCATTTGATACAAAAGCCCCAAGCCCAAGAATGAGAGGTCCATCATAAGATAAACTGCCACATATATTGACTTTCAACAGATATGACCTCATGACTCGGCAACTCTTGATTGGGGCGGTATACCTTCTATATTTACCCAATCAGATTTAAAGCAACAAAAACAAATGGAGTAAAAAAACTATACTTGTGTGTGACATTTCTCTATATATGGTATCAATTCCAAACGCAATTTCCCTACTAATCAAGTACTTACCCATCGGTCGGTCCCCTTTTTTTTGCACCAACACCTAACGTTACGTTTTTTTTTTTTTTTACCATGTGCATGTCATCATCATATGGCTTTAAATGTCTAAACATAACTACGATTTTGAATTGTTATTAAATTACATTATTAATTGAATTGAAAGACATGCCCATACGGCATAATGGCATATATACTCACATAGTACAACTGACAGATGCATCCCTGTTTTTCCCACAGGTCTTGGGTTCGACTCTTAGGAGTAACAAGTCTGTAGGTTTTTTTCCTGAATCACCTGTAACGGCTTATGGTCTACATCTCATAGTCTAGAATACGTGCAGAGCTTCACCATTATACGGTGAGGTGTTCTCCAATGTCAAATACCGACTAACAGTTCAAAAAAACTACTTTATAAACAGAGACGGAGCCAAGAAATATTTTGCAAGGGGGCAATTTTAAAAATTGTTGTCATAGAGTCATATCCGAGAATGTAAAAAAATTGGGTCCTATCTCGAGAATAAATAATGGACCCTAAAAAGAATTTGTTCTCACACCGGGTGTAACAATCATACTTAAAAGTACCAGCTTTTTTTAAAAATAAAGACCACATGTGTCCGATATAGTCATATTAAATGAAAACGTATTCAATCATAATGCAAGAAATCCAAAAAGATACTTTTTAAGAAATATTTAGCGATTATTATAATTAGTTGCTTATGATAAATATATATAATAGTTTGAAAGAAAATAATGTTTTTCACAAACAACTTCACTATTCATGTAATGTACATTTACATACCTTGTTTAGAGAAAGCTTTTTCTTAAACCTCTCTTAATCTCTTCTAAAAATCAAAACAACTCAGGTTTTTTACTCTCCCAATGAAGAGATATATCTCAAAATTAATGTTTCAATGACCAATGACTTACAAAGAATAAGCTTATGACAATGAATGTAACATTTGTGTTTATTTCCTACTTATTTTTCTTACATTTAAAAAAAAAAATACAAATATATCATTTAAAAACTTAAACAATTACATTGTACTAAACTTGGAGTGGGGGCAGCTGACCCCACTGCCCCCATGTTGCCTCCGTCCTTGTTTATAAAGGTGTTGTAATGTTTGTTTATGATGTAAAAACTTCTTTAAACTAAATCTTTTTTAAAATAATATTAAAAGCATGCTTAGGGACTTGGGATACATCATATACACCAGTAGCAATAATATCCAAGTTGGTATTTAGCGACGAAGTGTACATTATATACCATATTTTAGGAAAAAGAAACGGAAAAAGTTTTCTAATGAATTTTCAGTGCAGAAAGCACAAGTCAAAAACTTTGTATTATGGAGTACCATTTATTGAATCGATGTATTTTAACATTTGTGACAAAGTGAATGGTGCAGAATAGATTCAAGCATTTAAGAAATTTAGACAATTATGATGGAATTAAGTATTTAAAACAAGCATTCTTACATCTGTCATCTGTGGATCATATTTCTATGAACGATACAAAATTGGAGAAAACAAAGTTGTTATCTGAACTTTAACTAACCCCATAACCATAAATCATTATCCAAGCCCTCAGTATAACTTGACTAGAGTATGGGAATGCTCTACATATTCATATCTAGATTGAAGAGGCCTATGATTCCCCCTTCTCAAGACATCCTACCACTCTGGATTTCTATCAAAAGTTCTGCAAACTTAATCCTAATCCTCATCAGAGTCTGGCTCAATATCAACAATATCAGGAAAGTCATCCATTGAATCGTCGTTATCACCTAAACCAAACATAACATCCATGGCTACATTTGAACCTGATACAGGTGCTTTACCTTTGGTCTCCAAATCACTGGTTCCCATATCGCCAGGTTCATGAATGTCAACTTTTTGACTTAAAATTTCAGAATGCTTATTAAATATTTCAGCTGATCGTGTCTCAACCAAAATCCCCTTTCCCTTATCTTCAGACAGTTCTGTAACAGAGGGGCCATCAATCGATACAATCTTTTCTATTGATTGTTGTGCATTTTCATTTGTAAATGTGTTCTTTTCCGGCAGAGTTACAGGGGGTTCATTATCATCATTTCCCCTTACCAATTTCTCATAAAGATCGTCCTCTTCTGATTCAGGGTCGTCAGGTTTATTTCTTAACATGTTACCTGAATATATGTTGTGTTGCTGAGCACCAGAGTTGGTAATGTTCTCCATGAACCTGCTTTTAAATCCATTAACAGAAGACTCAATGGAGGATCCAAAATCTATCAATGGTAGGGCTCGGGGATGTATTAGAACTTCCAAAGCCAGTAAAGCATGTGCACAGAACTCTGCAACTTTTGTTCCTGCTTCTTGCTTACCTGCATATGTTTTTATAAAGATGGATTATAGAAGCATACGAAAAGGGCATGATCTATATATGTTACTGTTTAAAAAGCGTTTTGTTTCAAAACTACGAACAAAGTGAAAGAATGGAAAAAAAACATCACTGGAACTCTTTTAAGTTGCAAGAAAACCGGAAGAAACAGTATAGTAGTACAATAAACCATTTTTAATACAATATTAATATATTATGATGCTAGAAGGCAAACGGATAGGCATGTATACTGTTTTTCAGCAGTTGAAGTGTTCCTTATTGGCATGAGTTTAAGGTGGCTGTTACGAATCATTTGCCGACGAATGAGACAGTTCAATAATGTTTGTCTCCAAAGGCGCCAATTAACACAAAATCTTAGAAGAAACGGGCGAAGGTGTCAAAACATCAAATAAAACCTCCAAAATCATCTTATTCATTAAATCGGATTATTATCATTTATCAATATATAGAAATACAGTTTTTATAATGATATTCGACACTGTAATTAAATTTGATTATATTAATAATAATATGAAGGAATTTTTTTTTTGGACATAGTATGTTTGTGGTTGACCCGTCCATTTTGACCAGTTATTAGACCCACTCATTTTGCCACCCGTAGCATATAACCAGGTATGCAGGTTGTCTAGAGACGGGATATCAAATACAGCAGTTTAAATACTTATCTCCTCTTGAATTTTCTTAAGTGGATAAGATTAGGTTAATATTAAAATGAATGTTGCTAAAAATGAGCTCAAACTACTAAAAATCACGAAAACATAGATACCTTTGCGGAAAAGCTCAAGGCCCTGAGCCAAAGAAGGAGCACGAATAAGTCCAGGGGAAAGAAGGGACGCCAAAAGAGCACGTAAAGAAGCAAGTTGATAATCAGCCCAACTAGAGTTACTGTTACGCGGGTTGTTAAAATCAGTTGTTGGTTTTGTCCATCCACCTTTACAAGCATCTGTAGCTACATTTACAAGAAGTAAGTCTATATCTGATCGCCATCTGTCAGTTTTCAATGAACCACCCTGCCAAAATCAGTATTGTTACATATCCATAGCCTGTACGAAAGCTGATAAAAACGAAAATGCAATGTACAAAAATATTATAAAACAAACACTACACACACACACACACATATAGGGTAAGGTTCATGTGAGAACCGTTCACAATTTCACATATGAACATAGGCAATATTAAGTATAATTTGATCTGTTCATATGCCAACGAATTTGTTCACATATACCATTCACTTATGAACATCAAGTTATAATTTGGAGGTTGTCATGGTTTTTCCAATTCAAATGGTTCTCACATGAACCTTTTCCTATATATATACATACATACATACATATATATATATATATATATATATTATTTGTAAAGGGTTTTTCTTGGTTAAGGGTACCCCTGGATGGTGAGCCATTTTGGCTCATTGTACCATGTAACCAGACTTTGGCCGTGGCCGGTTCCAGCCATTTCGCTGGCCATCCATCAGATATGCCTAGGACAGTATTCAAACCTGAGACCTCTTGACTCTGTAAGGATATAAGACTCCTTGCAATTGGACCAGCTTGGTGATAGTGTATATATATATAATATAAATAAAAATACTGTAATTGAACTAATAAAAGCAGAGGTTATGGTTTAGTACTGTTTTGTAAAGAATCACCAAGGGGAGCAAGCAATAGATTCTTATAAGCTTGTGTGTGGAGACATAAATGCTCTAAAGGATGTATGCAATGGGTTTTCATGGACGCGATGTTCAAAATTCAGCCAGAACAGAACTAACAAAAGCGAATATAACTGGGGCATTACCAGCAACACGCAGTATATAGCCAGTATGGTTCTCGGTCCAACAGTTTTAAAAAACCAGTCCTCCATTCAACTCTTGGTTCAAACCACAAATTTAAAACTTATCTACTTTTCAAATTTGAACAGAGTAGCTGACGTATTATATTGATCAGGTTTTGTCCTGACAAGTGATAGAAAACCCTAGTCACAGAGCAAAAAACATACCACAGTGAGAAGCATTTCTAATACTTCAAGCGCGGCAATCTTCACAGCAACGGGGTTACTACGGGAACAGATAGTTGGAGACTGAACTTTAGGAGGTGTAACTGACATTTCATATTTCCTTTTCTTTTGTATGGACTTTGGCAATGCATCAGAAGTCTTTACAACTAAACTAGAACCTGCTTCAGCACCGACTCTTGAATCCAGATCAGCAGAAGCACTTCTTACGACATCTTCAGCTATGAATATAGTCATCCCTGCAAAATTTCCCAACCACACTTGCAATTATTTCCTTGGTTCCACAATAATCACAGTTGAAAACGAAATATCCCAAGTTAGAATATGATGAATATAAGGAACTCATCACTCAAATTTCATGTATTCAGTAACATTATCAAATGGAATAAAAATAACAGCATACCAACTCCCATGGACATCAGCATCAACTTTATGAGAGCATAGAGCTTTACCCTTAGTTCGGGTAGTTCACATCGCCCAAGATACTCCATTACAATTCGGATAATCTGTGCTGTGTGTGGTAACAGTTGACTGCAAAGTCAAGAACAACCAAAAGAGAGAGTGCGAAGTAAGCTATAAAAACTGCCAGAGCACTTAAAACTGTTTAGCAAGTTGACAAGACTATGATGGATGAGCATAATATGCATGTATGAAATCAAATCTACTTAAGAAATGAAAGAAGAAAAATTCACAATACTATAAGATGGTGCAATTAAGTGCCTTCCGATTGTACTTCCTTTAGTGTCACAAAAATGACGTGATAATGAAATGATTTCAGGCATATTTGAGAAAATGTAATTGCAAAAAAGGTCTTACACTTTATCATAGAAAGATACTAATAAATAATGGATTAAAACTATATGTCACCTGCATGCTTTCTTGATAATACCAGATAGGATATCCAAACTGTGTGCATGCAGCAACGGAAGTTCAGAACAGATATATTCCTGATGCATTGCAGTAATAGAGGGGTACAAGGTGGGTGGCAAGGATCCATCCACCATCAGCACTCTTCCAGCAAGCATTAATAATGGCTTAACAGGAGCTTTAACCTTTGATCAAAACAAACGGAACTTCATATAATTATATTGCTTTAACATGATCGAAGGTGATTAGATGTGGCACTTAGCCATTTACTTATGAATATGTCTCTCTAGATATTGTCGTATTTCTAATGGGATCTAACTGTAACAAACTTGCTTATTAGGAGGTCATATGGGCCAAAATTGCACAAAGCGTAATCTGAATGCATAAGACCTCATTAATACTTTTGCTCAAAAAATCCTTACAGATGTTAGTAAACAATATAACTTTTGTAGTTATACTTAGATTTGGTTGGTCACACTATTATTTACACAGCCAAACTTGTTTCGACTTGCGAAAGAAATTAGTGGTTTTTACATATTACCCAGCTCGTCCTAAACATCCAATTAAACAATTTAAAAAGTGAGTATAGCACTGAATGGTTGAAAATCTACCTGAACAGGATAATAAGTTGTAAGCATTGTAGAGCAGCAAAGCATAAGTGCAGATACACTAGGTATAGCTAGTCGTTCTGGCATTGTTTCCTTGTTAGAAATGTCAAATATTGTAAGCCCTCCAAGGGGGGCAGGAGGATCTTTTCCTGGAAAGACTAATGCCCGCATGGTTTCACGGGTTGCAGTTTCTACAGTGTATACATAAGCTTGTTAGTCTGATGACATGATCAAACATCAGCAAAATAACTCTCCATGACTTACCTTCTTCCAAACCTTGAAATGAGTCATTCAGAAGAACATTAATAGCTAGTAAGACCTTTTGCATCATCAAAGACCAGCTGTCTTCATCCCCTCTTGATTTAGGAAGTAGAGATAAGCAAAGAGCAAGTTTCTGGTCACATCAGAAAATACTTGTGAATTTTCATTAGCGGTAAAAAAATTGATTGTAATCGCATTGAAAATGGCATCACCTTCAACATGATAGCGTTGCATTTCCCAGACATAAGCTTTGTGACAATAGCAGCTTCAGCCTGCCAAACAAATTGTCCTTTTAAATGTATTATATAGATAACTTTTTCTATTAATAGGAAAAAAAAAAGGAAGGAATTCCTTCCACATATGCTATGCTCAGTGAGAGAAAAAAAAAATACAGTATAGGGATGAACAGACAAAAAAGAAAATTTGCAAGCAAGCAATATAATCTATGGATTCATCAGTAAAACAAAAGTGCACTGCTATAATATATTACTTTCAAAAAACATTAAACTAGTATTTAGGTAGTTAGTGTTTATCATCTTTAAAAATTTCACCTAGACCATTTCAAAATGTTAAATCATGATCATGCAATCATGTAAATGAGACAAGATGGTATAATCCCGGCACTTACTATGACACATTTTAAATTTTTAAATTTTAGGAAAACTTTAACCTAACAATTAGGTTGCTAATTTTTACCATCTTCAAAACTTTCCTTTAGACACTGTCAATAAATGTTAAAGCATGATCATGTATATGAGACATTGCTGCATTAAGTACAGGGATCTTCAAGTGCAATCTTCTTTTGGTAACATTGCAAGTTGCATAAGGTAATACTGTAAACCAGAGTAGAAAAATTATTCGAATGCCAATACTAAACTAGATCATCAATAACTTACAGAATCATAGTTCTTCTGGAGAGAAGATGGGAACATATTCAAAATAGTGCATAACAAATCAACAGCTCCTTCCTGCAGAAACAGATAATATTAGTGACAAAGGTTATACATATGCATCAGCTCTTTGAAAACTTGTACTGTATAGCCGATAAGTCGGTAACCATAATTTACATGCACTACATTACATAGACGTTCACAATAAATTAATTTTTATATAGCCACATCATGCAGAAAGCTACCAATAAGCCAGAAGCTTAGGAATGATGGAATAGACTCTGTGTATATGTAAAATTGTTGAATTTATAATTGCTTTTGCGGTGGATAGAATGACTATAAAAATTTGAGGATATGCAATTATGCTTTGCAATGTGTAGAATGACTATGAACTTATGAAGTACTAAGAACATGATATTGGTAGTAGCTCTCTATGCATAGAAGAAAGAAAGATAAATGACACTGAACATGATAATACCAATACATACAGCATCCGAGCTATCCTCATTCATCAGCTTTAAAACTGGTTGAAAAAGTTTAGCAGCACTTGAAGCTCCATCTCTCTTCATATTTGGAAACCCACCCAGCCTAGATCAAACAGGAAAATATCAACACTTAATTGTTTTTAAAAAAAAAGGAAAGTAGAAATTTGAACTATTTGGTGTATGAGAGAATAACATAAAATTGCTATCGTTATATAGGTTAAAAAAGCATAACTCCCCTGCAAACTAAAAAGTAATGTCCGCAAATTAAGATGTAACGGCCAGAAAATAAAATGTAACGGTCCCACAAAAAGATGAAGTAACTATACGTTACATAAGTAACTCTCCGGCAAACTAAGATGTAACGTCCGCAAAATAAGCTGTAACAGCCTGCAAATAAAATGTAATGTCCCGACAAAAGACGAAGTAACGGCCCCATAAAATAAGAAAGTATTCTTACCAATAAAAAAGGACATTCCACCTAATACTAACCTAATGTAACGAATAACCTAAAAAACTTAACTTATATATAATCCCTCTCAAGCCTGTTTGCATGCTGATGAGACAAGTTTGCCTACACAACACTCGCAAATATTTTCAGGGAACCCTTTATCGAGTAGATTTGCTAATTGCTTCTCGTTTGGGACATACCTAGTTTCTCGTTTGGGATATACCTAGAAATAAACCATGCTTCAATAATGAAACATTTTAAAAAGAAGGCGTTCACAGAGAAACTTACAAGTCCTAGAAAATGGTGGGCATCAATAAGTCACACATATAAAGAAAGTTCTACGAGTATAATTAGTGGTGCACATATTATCCTCCCACTGTCTCAGCAAAACTTGTAATCTAAAATCTAAAAATCAAATAATCAATGGCAAGATTGTCCCCTTTCGATACAAAGCTTCAATTGTGAACTGTAACTAAAAAGAAAGACATACCTTGTAAGAAGATCCGACAATGAAACACAGCAAGCAATCTTCACAAAATGAGACTCTGCAAGAGGCTGATTTAAAAGCAAAATTCAAATCAAGTTAGATTTAGAACCGTAACAATTAAAGACAGAGCAAGCGTAAAGCCCAACTACCTGTAAATGTGAAAGCAACTTCTGAAACCAAACAGAGTAAGATGCAAGGAACCTCTCGGAACTGCATTCTTCACAAGTCAGCCCTAACAAACAAATCCCGGCCCAGCACTTATCTGGCTACACCACATATATTTAAATAAATTCAGATTAAACTTCCAAAACAGACTATATAAAGCATAATATATAATAACATTATGATCTTCTCTCTTATTAACTATCAAACACAAACCACACATAATACATTTCTACGCCCAAAACTAAACCGTAAAATGACTAACTACTAAATCTATATCAATATGCATATACACATATATATATAGGGGTGGGATAAATTGAGTCTAGCTAGTTTGAGTCCAAAAAAAGTTCATGTAACTTACACATGTGTATATAAGTTGTGCTTACACATGTGTAACTTAAAATTATTTTTTTTCAAATTTTCTACCTAGGTAACTTGTCACAAGTGAACGGACTTAATCGTCGAATGTGATATAACTATAACATGTAATTTATAAGTTGTTAAGATTGAAATACATATATATATATACCATGTTACTGGAGACGAGCATAAGGACACGATCAATCCACAAATCGACGGCGGATTTCCATTTTTCGATAAATTTATTATTGTCGGCAGCGGATTGCGGTACGCGTTCGGATAACAATTCATGAGTTTTGATTTCAGATACAACGCGAGAGAGGACTAATGAATTCCGTAACTGCTGTTTCTCGTCGGGAATGTGTTCTCTGATGAGTGAAACAAGGAGTCTGGGCTTTAATGCGACGTCGTTTAGATTCTCAATAAAGTCAAATGCCGCCATTGATATGTTACCAGTGAAAAACTCTACTGGTTTGTGTGTGTGTCTGTGAGGGTTTAGAGGAAAAAGGAGGGGAGAGATTTTAGGGTTTAACTGAATTGAATTAGAGATTTATCTTATTAAACAGTTAGGTACCTTGATATATGTTGGTATTAACATATTCAACCCTCGGGTCCGGGTCGGTTTCGAACTTCTAAATTAGAAGCCTGATTTGGGCCGTGTGGATTGTTCCAACCATAACAAGGCCTGACTCTTTATAAATTGGATTAAGTTTTCAATAATGCTTATTAGTTACGAGTATTACACTAGTTATTTTACACTAGCAAGTGGTGGTCATGACGATAATGGTGTGATGATGGTAGTGACTCTTGGTTGTGAAAGCACCGTCAAGTGATATAGATAATTGATGTAAAAATAATTGATTTAAAAAGTTGATGAAGATATTAAATAAAATACGATTGTAATTTAAATATTAATGTTAAAAGGATAGTGTATGTGAGAATATTTTAAAGGGTGTCAGGTGATAGTGTATGTGAAAATATTTTTGAACATTTTTAAAAGTAAATTGATTTTATTTTTATTTTTATATTGTAACAGGAAAAGTATAGATAAGAGTTACATACTTACATGTGGATGCCTCTAAAGACAAGTTTGTTTTAATCATTTGGTGTTTCCTACTGGATGTCATGTAACAAATGGTGTTGGGAAAAAAGAGTGCTCATGGATACATGGATGTCGTGAATCAGACTCAATATCGGTCCTCATTAATGAGT
>JANDBE010000045.1:35589403-35600178 GCA_024320915.1 Erigeron philadelphicus | reverse complement strand
ACAACATTTCCCATGTGTAACTTTTGCAGAAGAATTGCACCATGTTTAGATATGGTTATCTAACTTTTTTCCAACTCAAAAAAATGGGTTTAGCCAAAGGACATATTGGTTTTTTGCTAGTAGTGTTTAAAAATAGTATGATGTATTTCTTGCAACAAGACTGTACCGTAAGATTGGGTGGCTCATATTATTTCAGGTTTGATGCATTAGAGTTTCTTGGAAGAATGAGAAGGAAAAGAATAATGTTAGTAGGTGATTCCATAATGAGAAACCAATGGGAGTCCCTTGTTTGCTTGGTCGAATCTGTCGTGCCCACTGATCGCAAAACAGTCACTTATGCAGGCCCAACGATGGCCTTCCATGCACTGGTGAGACCATTATTGTACTTAAAAGGAACACCATTGTCTTAGTAGTTGGTAGCCATCAATGAGTTGCATTGTACATTTTATGGAAGCATGGTTAAGTTGTTTTACTGTCAATATCTTTATTCATTTAGCTCATGTACATTTATCAAAAGTGGATCGAGTCAGGTGATTACCTACCTTGGCGATCACTGCCATCTCTAGCTCAATTTGGATGCATCTATGATTTAACATTGTTTAAGCATGGGTTGCATTGTTTCTTATACAGGATTTCGAGACATCAATTGAGTTTTGTTGGGCACCACTTCTAGTTGAACTAAAGAAAGGGCGTGGAAACAAAAGAATTCTACATTTGGATTTGATAGAAGAGAATGCCAAGTATTGGAGGGCTGCTGATGTGTTGGTTTTTGATTCGGCGCATTGGTGGACCCACTCTGACAAGTGGACCTCGTAAGAAACAAAACAGATTCCGTACATCAAAGACTTAAATGATTACTTCTACAATTTACTAATAATAATGCTTGTAGGTGGGACTTGTTGATGGAGGGAAACCGTGTAGCCCAAGATATGAATAGGATGGTTGCATACCAAAAAGGGCTTCGAACATGGGCTAAATGGGTTGATTTGAATCTTGACCCACGTCAATCTCGGGTCATATTTCGTAGCATGTCACCTCGGCACAACAGGTACCCTGTGCATTAACGTGTTAGCCTAGAAGTAGCGGTGTTTCCTTATAACATATTAATCATAAAGTCAAAGTCTTCAAGTCTGATTATAAACATAATCTCATAAGTTTAGTAGTTTGACCATTAAAAAACAATTTTAAGAGTTGCACTTTATTATTCCTGTCTTACACAAAGAAAGTTGTACAGGGACAATGGATGGAAATGCTACAAGCAAAGGGAGCCATTGGGGTATGCTAGTCACCCCCATGTACCAGAAGAGATGATGGTGCTCAAGGGTGTTCTCAAGAAAATGAGATTTCCAGTTTATTTAGAAGACATAACATCTATGTCTGCTCTAAGAAAAGACGGTCACCCATCCGTTTACACACAAGCTGCTACTGCAGGTGGAGCTGATAAGCATCACCGCACGGACCATACTTCAGCTGATTGTAGCCATTGGTGCTTGCCTGGGGTCCCTGATATCTGGAATGAAGTGTTAAATGCTATGCTCTAAAAGCTCGGTTACATTAAGTTAATTAATGTATCATTAATTAGGTTAATGAAAGCTGTGTTAGTGTGTTAGTGATGCTGTATTTGGATTGTAACATGTTTCTTGTTGCCAATTAACTAGTTAGTTTGGTTTGTTTATTGCTTCTTGAGCTATAAATTCAGATCTACTAAATATGTGGCTTGTAGCAGTGTGAGTGGTGCGTTACAAGTATTTTGTGAAGAATTTGCAAACCAAATTTTGTCCGGCTCATAGACAGTACATGAAACGACGATGTTGTGTAACTGGCTTTATGTTCCAGACTGACTCGGCAGCGCTAAGAAGTAAGAGGAGTATTTACCCATATTAAAAAAAATGTGACTAATTCTCTTCACAAAGTCTTGTCTTTCAGAACATGACTATGATGAAAGTAGCTTATAGAAACATAAAAAAGGCTTTCAGTAATAGTTGAAGAAAAGATATCAGAATAAATTTGATATAAATGGTTGATCAGATAAACTCATCTACATATATATTTCTGTTTGGATCATGGATATAAAAAACTCCAACAACAAAATATTGTTTGAATAAACCTGGACTTTTCATAAAAATACACAATGCATCACAGAAACATAAGTGAAATTCTATAAAACAGTTTCACAAGGATTCTTAACAAAACTCAAAAGTGTATTTATATATTAAAATACATCATTAACTTTCCACTCTATTATTATTATTCAATCTATGAAGAAAAGAATTGTAATGAATAGGATATGTATATATTACTCAAACTCAGCTCATACCTATTCTTTCTCATGAATGCCAAATCTCTTTTTCAACTTTGAAATATCTTTATTTTTCAACCCAAAGGCCTTTTCTAGCAATTCCGAATCAATGCCTGATCCAAACAAGGCTGTTGGAAGCTTCACCGACCCCGGATTCTGGCTATCAAAGCTCCCAAGAACGGTGGCGGGAGAATTCCCTATGTTCATTTGAAAATGCAGTACTCCCCTAGGGAAAACCATTACTTCTCCTTTTTCAATCACTTTTGCGAAAACTTTATTCCCCGTGTCCACAAATCCAGAATATACCTTGCCTTCAAGCACGTACGCGATTTCTGTGGCTCTAGGATGATAATGTGGGACGTTAATACCACCGACTTCAAAGTCTGCTCTAACGAGTGACATTCCTAGTGTGTTAAGTGCTGGGAAGACCGTGGCAGAGACAGGCACCCCGGAGAATTTGTTTGTGAATTTTCCGGGGTGTTTTATGCCCGAAAATACAAAATCATCGACGGTGAGGGAAGACGAGTTTTTGCATTGGTGGGTATGATGTGAGGGTAAACAATAGTCTTGAAGTGGATCCGGGTCTGATCCGGAAACCAATATAAGTTGGTTGATGGTAGTAGAGTAGAAGATGAAAATAACCAACATAACTAACATTTTGGGAGACATGGTTATAGTGAATGAGGTATATGGTGGGGAATGAAGAGTGAAAATTTATAGGTAATTTGATAGATTAATGAATATAGTTGTTACCAAAAGATTGAATTGCTAAGAAAGTGAAGTTCAATAATGCACATTACACCTTTATTTCAAAAGGGTATTAGGTGACTTTAAAAAAAGAGATGATTTTCCATATACATTTTCTTGATGATTATACCTGTTGGTGCCTTTTATAAGGTATTTGTTAGCTTTTTTTATCTACAACAATACTTACTGATTAAAGCTGGATTGTCTCTCTTTTTTTTTTTTTTATGTAATTTGATAACTAAAATGTGTATTTTGTTGGCTTTGGTGTATAATGTTGTGAAATGTAGAAAGCAAAGATGGGGAAAATGGATATGAATAATGAGTTGTGATTATGGCTTTTTGAGTGTGTGTGGAGTATGGTGTAAAAGTGAAAGATTCATATAGATCAAACTTGTATTAGAAGTGAAGTGAGGATAATGCATTTCACATGCATCATGACATAAATTTGTATGTCTCCAAGTGTCTACAATTCAGAGAAATTTTCATCATCATATATATTGTTCCTAGAAACTTATGAAAAGCAGTTGTTTATGTAATAATTAATGTATATATTAATAGTAAACATCGTTATGGATGGTACATTGGTCATAAATTGATTTGAGAAACTGATGAAAACTATATATGAATTGTCATAAATAATTAACTTTTAACGCGTATATGCAAGTACGTTTTATGTAAATATACACACATATTAATGAATTGTCATGAATTGACCCAATCCATGAAATAGGTCACCTAGGTGTAACCGAAGACATCATATATGCAACAACCATACTTTACATGGTCTCGAATTCATAGTTAATCTTGATATTGTACACGAGAACTATTTTTGACCATGGGATGAGCCTTATCATCAACAGTTACGTTGCTGTGTTTAATATCAGCATGTCGTGGGAGTGGGAGAAAGATCATCGGACGTGATCTTGATTTCACAAAGCATGGATGTGAGATCAGACCACTTCAATGCTGACTCCCATTTAAATTATAGGCTTTCCACAGAGTCGAGTAAGAATGTCATCAGCTAATATACTAAATATATACATTCACATTGTATACTAAAGTTTATTTTGGATTTTTGGTGCTTGATGAACGTGTGGGCTTATAAATTGCATTACCAACTGTAGAACAAACAGGAAATCGATACTCGATTCTCTGTGTGAGTCTTCCCCTAACCTATATTATTATAAACTGTTTTTTATGAAAATGTCTACACATACAGTACAAACAAATCTGATTACATCTCTCTTCCAAACCATACTCATGAAGGGATTGAATACTCTTGATAGTGACATGTATACATACTAATGTTTCTTGAAGTATATAGAAAGTATTCTAAACAAAGATTGTATAAATATCACATTGTATAATTGAGACTTACTGTGATTGGTCTAAACATATTTGTAATGACATTGTAGTTTATTTATTATATAACAGATGTCTAATAATGATGTATTACAGTATATGATTATAAAGTTGCACAAATGGATGATTCGATGTAGTATGGTACTATGGCAAACGTAAAATAAAACTTCTTTAAGCTAATTATAATTAAAATGTACATAAACCCTGACAGAACCATACTACAATCAGGTGAAATAGAGTAAACGAAAAAGAATCTTGCATCAAAATGCTACACTACCTTTGTAAGATACGACAGTATAAATACGAATAACGCACATAAGGGTCTGCAAGGGTCGAGTCCAAAATTTCCATTTGTAGCGGTAAAGAGTCAACCTGGAATACAATATGAAACGCAAATTTGTATGGTAAAAGTAAACATCATATATGGATCATTAAGATTTAGAAGAAAGCATACCGTCACATGGAACATGGTACAAGCATGACTCAAGCCTCTTTCTTTGTGACTCTGAAATTTTTAACCATGAGATTAGTGGTAAAAAAAAAGGTACACTGTAAAGTGTAAAGTAATCAAGGTTCTGTTACCTAAAACAGTAGATTCCAAGAGCTGTTGTTATTTCATGAATGACTGATGTTGCAAAATGCATATACAGTGAAGCTGCAATGATGTAATATTTAAAATATAAATTAGAAAAAATAAACCAAAAAAGGGGGATTTCGAGAACAGGACACAAGAAATATCTGACAGACAGCTGATAAAATAAACAGAAAAACTTGACCTTTAAACCATGGTCAGCATTTTGTTACAAACAAATCATTGTTCTTAGAAAAGCAGAAAGCGATAAACTAATGCTACCAAACATGCAAACATGATGGTCTTTAACTCTTTAAGCATTTACACGTCAACATTGCATATATAACCATTCATGAATTACTACAATTGAATCACAAAAGGGGTAAGGGTAAAATGGCGAAGGTCAGGTTAGGCAGACCCGGCTAACAGATTTGTATTTTTATAAATATAACTAGGTTTTATGCAACTAATTTCATCCACTTTAGATGACTTTCAACCCATTTAACCAGTGTCCTTTTTTATAAAAACTTTAGCTGAAACAATTTGACCCATTAAAGATATAACATAGCTAAAATCAACTCATTTAGATACAAAGATATCGAATTTGCAACCATTAAATATATGATTAACACAATACCTGTGTATAAACAGAATCCAAGAAGAACCCATTTCTCATCAACGAAGGGAATTCTGCCACAAATTTACACATCATTAACAGTTAATGACAAATGAATTTCTCTAGCATTTCCTATGATCTGCAGGAAAGATAAGTAAACTATGGCTTTAGCTTTGAGCCAGATGGCTACATACCCGTCATCTAACCGTGCAGTGAGTGTATTTGCAAGTGCAAGTGGGAGATAAAACAAGGACTGCATTTTAGCAACAAAACAAATGAGTTTAACACATACTTGCAATTGACCGGAATATAGACAGGAGAAGATGAAAAAGAGAGATTCAAGATACTAAGCAGTTGCCAAAGTTTAACAAGACACTGCAACTAGATTCACCAATCGATTACTCTGGGTGTTAATAGATATGGTGATTACTCTGGGTGTTAACGGAAACGGTAAAATGGGTGGGTTGGTTAACAAGGTCAAAACATGTAGTTTTTAATGTGAGTCGATTTAGTTCTTTACAGTGTTTATAGTTATACATATTTATTTTATTTAATAAAACTGTAAGGGCTATACCATTAAGAAAATGATTTTTTGATAAACAACATTAGAAGGTTTAAAAGAACTTGAAAACATTATGAACAGCTTTTGACCTCTCACCTTTGACCCATACCCATTACTCTTTTAGGTAAGTTTTTGTAGTTATGATCCGTTGGCAAGATATAATACAACCAAAATCCACCAATATTTAGGTATATGGGTCAATATTGACTCATCAATGTGTTAGAAGAAAACTTACCACGGACATACTGGTTTTCAACCCCTTAGGTTCATCACACAAGTGAGCCAATATCATTCTTCCCTGTCAAATAAAAAAGCTGATATCAAGTAGCCAATCTTCACACCTCAACAAGTCAACATGGACCAAGTTCATACATTTACATTTTATACAGATGTTCATTAAGTTAAAAATGAATTCATTCAGACAGGTTTTCTTTTTAAAAAATTATCATACATATAGAGAAGCATGACATGTAATTAGGCACAGAAATATGAGCAACATATAATCTTACCACAAGGAATCCAAATGCTAATCCAGTTCCCATCACAACCATATGTGGATAGCTTGCAATTAAATCAGATGGAGACATCCAATCCCTGAGAAACACAAGAAAACTGTCTCAGAATATAGGAAAGAGAATTGCAAACATTTGCTCAGTACACAATCTTAAAAATTATTCAACTAGGATCAAAAGTCATAAACACCATTATAAATGCAAAAATAAGCAGTATGTGCTCATAAATTTATATTTTAAAATCAATTGTTTGTTTATGGTAGCACTTATGATAAGTAACTTTAATTATACAAGTTTCAAATTCCATGGTACATGAACATCTGAAAATAGAAGTTGTTGTGATACTCTCATGGACATAGACATAAAAAGGAGTACATACCAGAAAATAATTACTCCCAACAACACGCAGAAAGGGACCAGCTGGCAATAAAAAAACAGCCAATGAGCCTATTAAAGATTAACAAAAATATATAATGCACAGGATAATAATATTACCATAGCCAGGGCATTTAGCATGCTTCCCTTCCTTGCCTGTACAACCTTGTAAACATTTTGCACACTGTGACCAAGAAACATAAATATATCATTAGTGTATACATTGACTGCTATACTTAAATGATCCAAAAAGAACAAATATATATATATATATATATGCAAATATTTGATGAGCTTGAAAGGTTTACTCACTTGCAGGATACGGTGGGTATAACAGCAAAAATTATCATAAGCAACAAAACAACTCCATAGGTTGGCATTCCTGAATACAACTACACGGTCAAACAAAAAGTGACAGATACATACACAATCCAGTTAATCATAATACACTCTATAATCACTATGTCACCATTTATAAATGGAAGCCAACTCAGGAAGGGAATAGACTGCCCAAAATCATGGGCCCACCATTCTGAACCTGAAATAGCAATTAACCAACTATGAATACATATATCATTCAAGCAAGTAATTTAGTTACAGAAAAAGAATAGTATGTATACCAACTATAGATGTAAAAAAATGTGCCACGTAGATCAGCATGAGACCCTCTGTAGGTCCATTTACAACTGGGAGGATTAGGGTGTTGGTGAAATAGCTGCAACATGTAGAAAATATGCACAATTATAATTATAAATATATTAAAGTATTGAAAAGAGGGATTATTTTGTGCTACTTACTGTTCCCAAGTAGCACCGTAAAATGGGACAGCCGAAATCACCCAAAACCAAAATGTATTTCTTCCACACATAGCAGTGCTACCAAAAGCCAAGGCCTCCAACTAAATCATGCATCAATAAATTAAAAAAGAAAAATGCCAGTGGGAGCAGCAAGTACGGACGTATGGTATAAGCATAATTAAAGAATCAAGACATACCGCACATGCGAGTGCATCACATCCTGCAAGATCAGTGAAAAGTATTGATTAACTTAAAAGGGAAAAAAAAATCAATGGAAATGTACCTAGGGAAATAGTTTATATTTACCATGATCAAAAAGTTCTCCTAATGGACTAGAAGAATTGGTCCTTCTAGCTTGTTTACCATCAACAGCATCAAATGTCTAGTATAAACATCAAGAAAGTTGGAAGTATATCAATAAATAAATAATACCAAACAAAAAATGCTTACAAAACGGATAGATGAAGTTTTAATCAAGATTCAAGACATAACAATAGTTCTATTGTCCTTTATATAGTTTCTCTTTTTAAGAAGGGCCTTGTTTATGTATTGAACTGGCAATGAACGGAAACTAAAACTATGAGAACAAATTTGCTAGACAAATATCCAACAAAGCATTTCAGATTACAAATGTATACTATCTCAGAACAGAAACAGTATAAAGCTCATTAATTACAAACCTGGTACAAGAAGAGAAGCAGTCCATGAGCAAAATTAACCCATCTTGGTGGTGGTGAATCCAAATGAGGTGAATATATCTAAAAAAGATGTCAATGCATAAAGTAAATATTAGTGTTAAAGCACCCAAAAAGATAAAAACTTTGAAATCACTTCGTTAGTAAGGTCTAAACATCCAACATATAGATGGCATTGTAATGAAAAGAAATATATATAGCGAAACATGAAAGATATTATAAATTGCACACTCACAAATCCAAGAACTGCAGAGACTGATAAGAACATGAATCCCATGAGAGTAATCTAAGTAAGAAATCACGAGTTAAGCTAAAGAAGCGGAAAAAACAAATCTTTCGGATTATACAATTTCAATACGATAAAGATGGTTCAAAAGTCAAGTTTACCATATTGGGCCTGGTGCATCCACGATATGCAAGAAAAATCGATAAAAAATAAAAATTAGTTAGTGACTATATAGACTACTTTAAATCATCAGCAAGGTTGCTTTAACAAACCAAACAACGTAACACATAAAAAACCGTCAAACTGCAACTAGAAATGAAAAGTATAATAGTACTACTTACGGCATCCAGAGAGGGAAGAAAGTAACAAAACGAGTCCAGAACGGTTGCAGGACATATTTTGCAACATAAGAGTGATCAACACCACTATACTTATATCTATGCAACGCTTTAATTCCATGAGTACCTATATAACCCATTTCGCGCACTAAAACACTACTATTTATCGTTTACGACCTGCATTTACCAACACAACAATTATTACAAACCAAAACCAAAAAAAAAAATCGACACAATGTTAGCATAGTATGATGACTAAGTGCATAAACATTGTATTCTACTTGTACAGTTACTGTATGTATCCAACTTTTTAACATCTTGTTGATGTGGCAAATGATGTTATACAACATTTATATTAATACAATAGCAATAACAATAATGAAATAAAAACAATAGCAAAACATGACATGTTTATGATTATAAAATTTTCCTAATAAAGTATTGTACTCTCTCAGTCCGTCCAAGTTTGACTTGAGTCTTTTGTTTTTAACTTTTATCGTAAATATTTTTATCTGTGTTATACAAAATTTAATATAATATATATATATGTGAATTGATTGAGTTTAAATGTATTTTTCGTTAATATAACTTTCATAGACTAACACAAACAAACATATTTGCGGTCAAAGTCGGAAGGAAATCTTTTAGCCCAAAATATGATAATATAAATTTCCGAAACTATTTAAGGATATAAAACAGGGTTTAAGGATGGAAAAAAAAAAAACAGGACCGGGATGTTTTGCATGTGCCGATAAAAATCAATCTATCGATTAATGAATTAGTATGAAGAAGAACGATTAGGAGACGAATAAAAAAAGGAATAGATCTGATTGAGCGTACCGAGACAAAAATCAAAAGTGTGGCAAATGATTCTTTCTGAATGTAATTGTAATTTTCGTTGTCCCGCCTTTCCTTCCTCCCGGCGTAGGTTAAAAGATGGTATATATTTATAAAGTGTAGTGATATGGATGATGATATTATTCGAATTCGAATTTTATGATTAGACAAAAGAAGATTTTTGGGTCTAATAAAGTTTGTACTTTAATTTGTTTTGATTGGGTGGTGTAAACGAGTAGCACTCGTGGCGTGTTAATTAAGCCGTTCTATGATTGGGTTGTCATTGTCAAGGGTTCAAGGCCGTGTCTCACCGTGCGTGCCATACAACACCTGATCGACATATATTTAAATTAAATTAAAGTTGTTGTTTTTGTTCGAAATGGCGGCAAAACCAAATAAATATTCAGCAAATGATGTCAATCTCATTAAGGACATTTATACGCATAAAAACACTCGACAAACAGGTCATTGATTGATGCAAAATTTATAATGAAAACATATTCACAAGACGATTGGCAAGCTATTCGATGAATTTCGGAAAAATGAAATGTTTCAAGTATTGTGGTATTTCATTTACAAGGCTCGAGGAGAAGTTGTATTGGAGGAAAACTTTTGTGGTTGTTAAAATTACATTTATTGAACATGTATTCCAAAAACTGTTATATCTGATAAGAATAGAATGAGATAAAAACAGGAAATATAATCTTCGAAATCTTGTTTAGAATCTAGGGGCATGTTTCACACATTCTGTAAAATTTGGGTTCAAATTTCTACGACGATTAAAATTTGCAAGGGTTTGAGATGGAATCAATTTTTTTTGCAATGTTAATTTGATTTT
>JANDBE010000045.1:35554070-35565177 GCA_024320915.1 Erigeron philadelphicus | reverse complement strand
GCCAAAGGCAAACTTGAGATAATCAGGGGATTATTAAGTGGTTGATATTGACCTGGCTGGGGATTAGTGGGTACCAAATGGTACATGGAATCAGGGGGTTTCCATCCAATTACCCTTTTATATTTACGTTAAAGCCAAGAAGTATGAAACCACTTGATGTAAAAGGCAAATGCTATTTGTAGCAGAACATTGCATAGATTGTTTTGGGGCTTGATTTTTTGTCCCTTCTGGTGGCAGACCTCTCTTCATTTGTTACTTGAGCACAGTTAGAATTTGATTTGTTGTGAAGTTCATAAGATATTTCGTTCTAAATCCTTACCAGGCAGAGTTGCGGATCAATAGTCTAAGAAGGCAGTCTATAGCAATGGCCAAAGATCGAGATTTGCTCAAGGATGGTGCTGGAGAACCTGATATCTTAGAAGAGAAGATTCACAGGTTGCCGGCAGTTGGGGAAGGGTGGGACAAAAAGATGAAAAGAAAACGTTCAGTAGGTGCTGTTTTTACAAGACCTATCGATAGCAATGGAGATGTTAAAAAGACTGCTCAAAACAAGGTTGTTATCGAACCGGGGTTGCTATCAAAGGATGCCCAACCTTGCAGGTATATTATCGATTATACATATGTGCTTACGTTATATTACTGAAATAATAAGAAATAGCATTGAGCTTTGTATATGCATTTCAGATTAGGATCTTCTAACAGTGGTAGCACTCAAAAGGCGGATAATAAGTTGGAAGGGCCGAATTTGCCTCATGGTTCTCGTGCTCGCATGTCTCCCAGCAATGAACTCGAGGGCCCCACAAAAGATCTCAGTGCTGGATCCAACAAGGAAAAAATTCTTACAAAAGGGAATACTAAGTATGTGTTTATTCGTAATATGGCACTTCACAAAATTATGCACATTAGCTGTTGTCTAAATTATATTCCGTCAACAGGTCAAATACTCGCGATGACAATACTGCCTGTGGTAATTTAGTGACCAAAGGGAAAGCTTCAAGGACTCCACGTAATGGGCCCATGGTGGCAGCCAGCTCATCCCCAAGCAATCCTCACATATCGGGAACTCCAGAAATCTGGGAGAATGTGACAAGTGGAAGCAAAGTTCCATCAATAGGTGTAACTAACAATAGGAAACGTGCTGTGCCACCGGGTTCATCATCTCCCCCTATGGCTCAGTGGGCTGGTCAGAGACCACAAAAAATATCTCGAAATAGGAGAGCAAATCTGGTGTCTCCCGTCTTGAAACAAGAAGAAAAACCGCTGTCACCTGACAGTTGCTCACAGTCTGATATCAGTGTTAGAGTACCCTCTGATGTGAAAAATGGTCTTGTTGTTTCAAAACAGTTTAAGCTTAAACTAGAGCCGGTCCAGTCTTCACATCGGTTGTCTGAAAGTGAAGAATCCATTGCTGGTCAAAATGCTGGACCTTCTTTAGCAACTGCAATGAAGGTTAAGGCTGTAACCAATGAAGAAAATGGCGAGGATGTGAAGAGACAAGGGCACAATGGAAGAGGCCCTTTGATTGTAATGGCTAGTTCTTCAACGACTGGGGAGAAGTTAGATAATGTAACCATGGTTAAGCCAGGCCGAAGCAATAGACCCGGTTGTGAGAAGAATGGAAGGTGTTGGATCTTTGTATGTTTGTAAATCACAATTTAGCTTCTAATTTAATCATTTTTTGTTTACTCATGCAATGAGTTTTTTTTCCCAGTAAGTCAGGCCGTCCTTTGAAAAAGCTCTCAGACCGCAAGGGTTTTCCACGCCCTGGTCATTTGCCAAACAATGGTCCTGATTCTACTACTCCTACAGGTAGCGTGTTATCAAATCTGAGATTACAAGCATTTTTATAAACAGACTACAAGATCTCTTATATGATATTTCAGGGAATGATGACCGTGAAGAACTGTTAGCATCTGCAAATCATGCTCGTAACGCTAGCTGTAAGACGTTAATAGTTGCCTATATTTTGTTTTAGGTGCACAAACATACTATTATTCAAGTTATGATTGCGAGTCTCTGCTACATTAATTGTTGAATGTTTCTGTAGATCTAGCGTGTTCAAGTGCTTTTTGGAAAAAATTGGAACCAATATTTGCTCCTGTCAGCTCCAGAGACAAGTTATACTTATCCCAGCAGGTGGGGACTGCAACTATTCCTGGATAGGTTATAGTTATTTAGAGCTTGATATCCATTCTTGTTTTTAATTTTTCAATCACTTGCTGTCATGCTTATTAAGCAGCTAAAAGAACATGGTATTCAGGAAAGCTTCCATCAGTTACCTGGTCGTGAAAATAATATTACGGTACTTCTCTAAGCTTAAATTCTTGAGATAGAAATGCAACAACTACAATTTTGGGTTGTTCCAAAATAAGCAAACATTTCTTTTTTCAGTAAGAATGTAATCCAAGTTTACCTCTATGCCCATTGACATGTGCTACAAGATATCGTCGGCATTGATTTTGACTCAATCTTGTCATTGTTGAGGTGCATTTTGGGTATTAGTCAAAGACTCGTGAAATTTTGTGCTAAATTATATTGTCTTGGTGATTAATATTCAGCTTTTTTCCCCGTCCCAGATGAACCTTCGTGCTGAAACTTCTGTATTCAACACAAATGTGTGCGGAGAAAGAAGTGGGCATGTGAAGCATCAAGGGAGTGATTCTTTTTCTGGAAGACTCGATTCAGATAAAAGATCCAAAGAACTCATCCCTTTGATCCAGAGAGTATTATCAGCACTCATTATAGAAGACACGATTGATGAACTTGAAGTAGATACCGAAAATATATTACTCGAGGATTCGTTTTGTGATTCAGCTTATAATACATTTCAACTCGATGGTTATGATTCTAGAAAGAGGGCTAGGAGGGAAGCTGAAGATCATACGATGTTTGAAAGTGTTCAATCTGTGAAGGTGTCTTTTTCTAGCAATAGAAAGTCTAACATTAATGATTCTCCATGTGAAGATGTGATGTTGGCAGGAATCTCAAAGAATGTTATTAACAGGCCACAAGTAGTACATATGGAAGGTTTTGGCATTTCTTCATTTGATAACCAGTATGAACATATGTGTCTCGATGAAAAACTTCTTTTGGAGCTCCACAGCATAGGTTTATATCCAGAACTAGTGGTAGGTTTACTTGAATGAATTCTCCTTGCTGTTTATTTTGTTACAAAAATTTTCCTGCTATGGAGGAATGGAGTTTACATAAGTGATTAAATCTAAGATTCACAATAGTGTCAATAAACTTTAGTTCTTTGTTGTCAGCTGGAATTACTATAGTCCAAGTGCAATTGTAGGGGGCAACTGGAGATATGAGTGGGCTGGGTTGTTTGGGAAAGGAGTCAAAACAGGTTGGGCTTGGTTGACCCAACCCGAATTATGATTGTGTCAGATTTGGTGACAGAAATAGCATCCCATCAATAATAAATATATGTAAATCTATATATATATTTTTTGAGTATAAGGATTTGAAGGTTGTATTCATAAAAAGTACACTCTGGAGTTTTAACCCGTTTTTCCGGCTATATTTTAAGCTGCCATCTTAATTGAACTGCTATGAATCTTTGGAGTTTTTTGGTGGAACAGGGCTGACTTCTGCTTTTATCTAACTCGTATTTCCTGGATGACAGCCTAAGCTGGACAACAAAGATAATGAGGCAATCAAGCATGAAATCGACCAGCTGAAGACAAGACTTCAACAACAGGTTATATGTTCACGAGTCATAAGATTTTCTTATGATGAATGCTTAAGTGATAGTTGCATATTATCACTTACAATGAGTATCTATATTAAATGTGCTTCCATTTATTATGTAGAATTACAAAAAGAAGGCATGCTTGGAAAAAATATGTGAAGGTGTTGGAAGAAGTTCTCTGGGAAGGTAAGTATTACAATGATCTCCCATTGGCAGAACAGCTGCATTGTTGGCATCTCCAAGTTTAAACATCATCTGGCTGTTGTCATGCAGAAATCTTGAGCAGCTTGCATTAGATAGACTGGTGGAGCTGGCTTACCGAAAACTTCTGGCAAGTTCTCTCTTTATTTCCAATTCTTTTACAAGTTAGCTAGTTAAGGATGCTCAACATATTTGGCCAATCTAGTCTTAGAATTCTAAGTTGATAAATCAGGAGGAGATTTAGATTTTAGAATAACCTAGGAGGAGATTAAATGTTCTAATAGAAAAAGCAATCCATTTTATAAGAAAAATGATATATTTTTTTAACAGTCTTTCTACTAATCTTATAGTCAATAACACATGGCAATCATCATCCATATATTGAGGGAAAAGGGCCCACTCTTTTACACTCAGATAGTCCTATATGGCATTAAGAGGATTAGCTGGAACATCTAGGAGCCTATATTGTATCCCTTTTCAGATAATGGCCCATCTCAGATAAAACCATAACTTTCATTTTATTAATCCTGATTGGTTTTTTAGTGTGTGATTGATTAGTTCCTTAGTGTTTGAAAGTGAATTTTAGTCCCTCATTAAAATATAAGCTTCATCGAAAAATTAAGAACAAAGTTGATGCACCCACCCACAACAATAATTGCATGTTTTCTATATTAATATTAACATTAAGGAATCAGTCGGTTACAAAAGGAATTTAGGTACTATACCGCATTTTTGGTGAAAAAATTAGGGTTTTTTTGAGAGAAAATAACAGTCAACTTTGCGAAATGGGATGGGTAAATCAGTATATGTGTGTATGTGTGTGTGTCAGTGTGTGTGTGTGTGTGTGTGTGTTTATCAACCAGGGGAGTTCATTGGTTTGGTTTCAGCCCAGGTACTTCGGGATAATGATGGTAACCTTTTTGGCTATAAGATAGAAGTACAGAACATACAAATAAACATATTGTCAAGGACCACTGACTGCTGGATATTCATGCCATTGATATTTTCAAATCCAACTGAATTTGTTGTAGGCTACTAAAGGACCTTCTAGAGGTGGGATCCCAAAGATTCCAAAGCATGTGGCATTGGCTTTTGGAAGGAGAACTCTTGCTAAATGTCGTAAATTTGGAAAATCAGGTGTCAGTTGCTTCAATGTGCCTCCACTTCGGGATATCCTTTATGCTCCGCATGAAAACGAGTTGGAGCCTCCGGTTTCTACGAATACCACTACCAGATATATTGGATTTCAAAACCCCCACCCGGATTCAAGGATATCATCAGGTAGGCCAGTTTCACTTGTAAATTCACTCCCATTGGGGAATATCTAGGCATGGAGTTAAATACCCAAAAAACAATCATGCTATTTATGATTCACCAATTTTACTAACGATAATGACATGTTAACTGCTTGACTGAATATTATTTGTTATGTAACAGATGAGGCTTTTGTCATAAACGGACCAATGTCAAACAGAGGAAAGAAGAAAGAACTTTTACTCGATGATGTTGGCACTGTTTTCGGTGGGACAATGGGAAAACGTGCATACCCAGGTGACAAGAAAACAAATCCGAAACAAAAAGCAGGGCAACCACCGACACCCAGAAATGAATATGGTAACCAATCTACAAGATCACTACATCCTGTACAACCTTCATTAAATGGACATCATCATAATGGTAATGACACACGAAAGGACATTCGGATGATTTCTCATCCTGATGGACTTCAAGAAATGTCCAAGGAGAGTAGCGAAACCATTGACCTGCTTCATGATTTAGACCCGATTGATGAATTAGGGATAGACACGCTAGGTGGTCCCCAGGATTTGAGCTCCTTGTTAAATTTTGATGAAGAGGATTTGCAAGATCATTATTCAGCAGGACTTGAGATACCAATGGATGATCTTACTGAATTGAATATGTTCTGATGGTCTTTTCATCATCAATTGATGATTAAAAAAAGTGAAAGTATATATTTATGGCATATTTGAACTATTACAGGAAAGGTAAGATGCCTTATCATCATTTGTAATTATGGTCCTTGTTTTTGTTCGTTTTTGTTTACCGTTCAATTAGGGAAATGCCCTCTCATTTCATGTGCCCACCTTGAAAAATCCAGGGTGTTGACGTCTGATTAGATAGCTGCTGAATCTATTGATTAATAGCCATCTATTCATTAGGTTTCAATTTACTTTCTTGGTTTATGTTATCTCCTTGATAAGTTGGTCAATTCAAAATCTAACGTCACCTAAAGGTGCCTTTGCTGAGTTTGCTCTATACTTTATTGGCCATACCAGATATATAACTTTTCAAATTACACCCTACATACTTCAGTAATAGAACAGTACAATAGTAGGTAACAAGGTTAAACCCTTGTTAAAGATTTGAGCCCTTGCACAATATTCTATTAAATACCATGTGGATATCCATATTTGAACCTTTTATATGATTCTTGTGTGGGCAATACCAGTCCTGTAGATGGCCAAATGGTCATGTAACAATGTTAGCCAATATAAGGAAAGGCTAATAGACTTGCTCGTGCATATTATCTTACAATTCGTCCTACTTCAACGTGCCAGTAATTCAAATGAGTATGAGATTGGTGGGTCTTTTAGCACTGCTCGTAAGGATAATATGCTATATACAACCATTGTTTTGCAGCTAAATTAAATATTTTCACCAACATTGAAAATGTATGGGAGATGAATACATTTGAACAGAATAATACACTAGTTTACATGTGGGCAAAAACAAAAACAACTCATTGAGGTTCAACAAAGTCACATATGAGTTTGAGCATACAACCCGGTCCTAGGAAGAAGTGAACAAATTTCTTCTACAGTTTTTGTAACAAAACTTGGATTTGCTAGATGAAAACCCAGTTTGTAAAGATTGTTGTCAAAGTGAGTCTGTTTAAGTGTTCTCTTGTAACTTTCATTGGCCATTTTCGGGTGACCTCTAGCAACTGCCACCTGTGTATGTCCAAAAAGAGTCAGATTAGACTATTTGAATTTATGATAGTTTAAGCAGAACTTTTACTTAATTTCCGTCAATCACTCTGCGTAAATTTACATCTACTTCTGTAGGAATGGGCCTTCATCCCACCTATCCTTTGGTAGAAGTATGAGTGTCTACATCTCACCTCCCAGGCTCCCACATACCCTGCCATAGTGGCATAGTGCCATTGACAGGGTTGGATATTGTTGTTAGGTAACCTTTATAAATGAAGTGGAATATTTGGGTGGCTTCCAAATACATTTCCTATATACTATTAAGAGAAATGGTTTGGAATCTGTTTCTTATATAAACAAGGAGTTGATACGAACACCGTCACCAAATTTGGCCCCCAAACTGAATCTAAAGAACAATGTTTTTTGGTTTTTCCCGTCCATTTCTTCTTTTCTTTTTGCCATTCTTACACTTTTAAATGGGGGTGAAAGGTAGTTCAGCGCAAAAATAAATTCATAAAGAAATGCTATCTTCCTTGTGCGGGTAAGGGAGTGTTAAACAAGTCACGGAAAGATCATTTGAAATGACTAACCCGATGTCGTCCTTGAAGTTCAAAAAGCCAGAAATTCCAGTCCTTCAATGTATCTCCATCTACTATGACATATATGTTGGTCCAGTCTTTGTGATGGAACTCCACATAATCTAACTTGTATCCAACTCCCGTCCCCAAAGCCTTTACGAATGCTTCCTTCAAACACCAATACCTGTTCCAGTTCCCAACATGCCACTATTATGGTATTTTTAATTAACTACAACAGTCCCGTCAAGACTGTTAATAAGCCTCGTACTATTTCAAAATAACATGCAAAATTTTGGATGATTTCTGGAGGTAGTTAAAATGGGCGGGTCAAGTAATGGGTCCAAACATTATTAGCTTTTTTTTTTTTTTTTTTCTATATTAAAATTTATAAATAATTAACAATTTGATATCAATGATAAACCAATAAAGGATAGCCTAATCGTACAAAGTGTCCCATAAGGCAAAGCTTGTGGGTTCAAAACCCATACAAAGTGCACCGGTTAACCCATTTCCATTCTAGCTAAGTTTTCTAAGTTCGCGACCCCCAAACATTTTATCCCAAATCGGCCCATTATTTCCTGAAAGAGGTTCTGCCCTGGACTTGCGAGAGTGAGATTTGGTACTAACTACTAACATTCAAGTTAGCAAATAAATGTGTGAAGTATTCTTTTAATCAAGGCTCTTACAACTTTAGAAGGATACATGACAAATTTTCAGGTTTTATTTGGGTTTATTTACCATGTCAATGCTAAAAGATATACCATTTGTACCACTTTTGACTTTTCAATAGGTGTTATGACTACTGTTGATTCCATGTGATTTGAGGACCAAAAGGTGAGTTTTCTAACATTGATTGTACTCTTTGGGCTACTCGTAACAAGAATTATAGTGTCTATTCATGAAAAAAGATGACAGAGAATACGTAAATAAACATTCCAAATGACAAGAGGGATTCCAACTAACTGTAGAATAGTGTCGATTTTTACCTGAAAAACACATCCAGGATATCGTCATCAGAACCAGCGTTGACAATCTCTTCCCATTCAGAATTTGAAAAGTAAGATGAGAAATTGCGAATGAACTCTGACACCGTTTCTTTCCCGGGAAGGAAGCAAGATACTATGTCCAAACCCACAATGCAAACCGGTTCAGAAGCTATCGCCACATAGTCACCATGATGCGACACATTAAAGTTAAAATTTGGGAATTCCACATTCTTTTCATGGTTTTCCTAATACACAAGCACATGGAATGGATCAATATCATGACTTTTAAGATAAAAAGCCACCATCTCATATCTCACTTTCTTTTATTCATTTTGATTAGTTCGCTATAAACACTCAAATAAATAAGGCCATAATTAATACGAGTATGTAATAACTTTGGTATTCAGCTAATTCGATACCAAAGAATTATCTGCATACATCAATATCTTATAAATCTTTAAATGTTCCCAATTATACAAGCAAGATACGTTATCGCAGTTTCTCATGGAGTAGGTCTCATATGTGAATAACCACCGATTAACCACATTACTCCATCATTCAAAAAACCGAGTTATATATATATATATATATATTTCCAGCAACCCCAACCAACCGACATCAGACCGCCCAAGGCCCATCACGTGAGGAGAGGTAAGTTAAAATCACCTAGCAGCCCACTCAGATTTTACCCAACCCAACCAACTGATCCTCCTTCACCAAGAAATTGTTTTTGCTACATTTGTTCTTTCGGTAGAAAGCCAAAATACATTAACATAAGTAACTAAGCTACGGGCCAACGAAAAAAAGTAATAAGTAAAAATAAAGTTGAAAATGTGTTACCAGATAAGGCTTGCCATGAGGAGTACGATTAATGACAATTTCATGAAAAGGAATTCCGATAAGTTGATGTACAAGTGCATACTGCAACAGCCTACTAACAAGTGCCCTTTTTCTGTCTTCAATCTTTACAAACCTAAATTCTCATTTATATATTTACCATAATAATTGATTTGAATTCAATGAATGAATGAATGTAGTAATAAAATAGTAGTTATAATATATAATACCTGGTGATAGAAGAGTGTTCATGAGAAGGTAAAAGAGAGATGGCAGTTGAGAAATCAGTTTGAGTTGGATTCCATTTTGATATGTTGACTAGCCATCTCTGCACCCCCTTTTCCATCTCATCTCTATAGCCGCCCACCCGCCAAATATTATTGTTATATCATTGGGCCTTTTTGGTTTCTGGTGAGGTGAAAATGAGATGTTTCGGTTTGGTTTGAACATTTTATATATAGTTTTGAGCAATGATATATGTCTACCAAATGAAAAATGATAAAATCGATCATCTTAATAATCTTTTTAAAATTACAAAAAGAGAGTATGCAGTATTTATTAATTTTGTTTTGTGAATACCTCTGTATTATTTGACAGAGAATATATGTGTGTGTTTTGTGAATATGATGTGTATTGATTGTATGAATTGATTGTGTGTATGAATGTGATTGTGAGTGAATATGGAATGAATCTCTGCTGACAACCAATCATGAGGTATTTATAGGCTGTCAGATTAGGGTTTCTCGTACATGGGCCATACTGGGCTGGCCCAAATTTCAAGGTACGAGGTAGTAGCCACGTGTAACAATGTACGTTGTCATCTTAAATATAGATATGATAGTATTCATCATGGTTTACCTTAGGATCTGATATAATCACCTTATATGTATATATATATATATGTAAATATGTGTATTTACATTTAGCTTGTTTGAAGATCCGACTTCAGGCCTTGGTTTCAGCCGATCTTATAGGTTTTGAAGCTTAGCTCTTCTTTCCATCAGTCATGTCTTTTTAGACTTAGACACCTAAGTCTCGACTACATATATAAGTTTATATATTGTTCTCCATTTATAAAATAATAGTTTTGATCCTTTCTTCCGTGTCTTAAAGCATCACTCTTTGGATCAAGTCTCGGGTGTTTAACTTGTTTCCTAGGATCGGGTCCTGATCTCTTCTTTCCTAGGATCCGACAGTGGACCATGTCGAGCTAACCCTCTAACTGCCGATCCTCTTTCTTAGGATCGGGTATTAAACCTCTCTTTCCTAGTCCGATGTTAACTCTCTTTCCAAGGATTCCATATATACACGTAGGCATATATCAGTTAGAGTTAATCTAAGATCCAATTTCAAATCCTTCTTTAGGATCAGGCTACATATATATTTATATATAGATATTTAATTTGCTAATACCCGATCCTAAATCAATACCCGATCTTAAGTCTTCACTGCTGATACCCGATCCTAAATCAATACCCGATCTTAAGTCTTCACTGCTGCTGATACCCGATCCTTTTTATTTATATTTCGGCTTCATATATTCATGTATATGTATATATAGGATCGGCTATCAGATCCTCTTGTTCCTTCCTTTCTTTCCATTTAGGATCAGGCTCTTCTTTATGTTTCGACCCTTCATCAGAACTTCAAGTCTTTTGGTTGACTGCTGATCTTAAGAGCCGATCCTATAGGATCAGATCTTCATTCCTTTTCCTCCTAACTTCCGATTTTACCGTTACTTATAAATCTGTCTAGGATCCGATCTTGTGCCTCCTAACTTTCTGCTAGCCTGATCCTACAAACTTTGGTTTCCTTTGCCTGATCTTACTTCAGGTTCTGATTTTTTATATATATTAT
>JANDBE010000045.1:35139243-35151187 GCA_024320915.1 Erigeron philadelphicus | reverse complement strand
TAATTTGGTAAGTTGATGATAAATAGCTGATTTTACCTTGTGTATTCGAGAAAGTATGAAGCAAGGAAGTACCTAAACTATAGAACCTATCGGTAATAATATCATTTACTATAACGTTAATAACTACACCACCTGTTTTCGCCGCTAATAGTTATCGCTGTCACCATTATACCACCGTCCCTATTACCATTGCTCAGGACCTCTATAGTCACTAGTAAAGAGCATCAATGTTCAAGTACAGTTCTTAAAATATGACTTGGTTCTTCAAAGTCTAAAATCAAATGCGTTATGTATTCTCAATTTTGTGAAAAAAGGAAAAAAGAAAAAGAAGTTTTGAGCAGGACTTACAGTTGAGTGATAGTTAAGGGACGAAACTTGTAACTTCTAAGGATGCCCAAAATATCCCCCAAAAGGGATAAAACTCCGAAAAAAATCATTAATTAATAATTTATTTTGTTATAAAAAAATAAGTAAAAAAATGTGAAGGAAATGGAAAAGATATCACTCCAAAACCCCCCAAAACCCTACTCTTGTGTTGTGTAAACCTTACACACAGTACACACTTTGTTTCATTTTCTTCTTCTGACACACACAATCTCACATATACATACACATATACAATATATATATATATATAGATACAGAGTGACTGTATGTAGAATTATATTATAATCATCATCACTATGTGTAGTTCCAATTCCCCGCCATTTACTAATTAACTTTTTTTTTTTTTATAAATAATTTTAAGTTTTGAGATGTCGAAGCGGAGTAATAAGAAGAAGAATAATAATAAGAAAAATAAAGTAGTGGTTGCCGGGAAGAGAAAACAGGCGGTGAAGAAATCGAAATTAGGTTTACGATTGATACAGCTGGAAAATGATGGTGGATTGTTGACTAGTGATTATATTTTGAGCAAAGTTTTCCGGAAAGACGGACCGCCGCTCGGTGTCGATTTCGATACCGTTCCTTCTCATGCTTTCCATTTCTGTATTCCCAAAGGTCATTGTTTATTCTATATATATATATATATATGTATGTATGTATGTATATTGTGTTTATGTTTATTGGATAGATTTAGGAATTTAATTGTTTGATCCTGTAAGTTTGGATGTAGTTGAAATAATAATAATTTACTGTTTGATCCCCTAAGTTTGTTTTGTTGATAATAGTATTAGATTAGAGTGTGTTGGATGCGGAGGTGATGGATAAATTTAGAATAAGTGTTAGAAAGATTTTTTCGAAAGTATTTAAATTATTTGAAAAATCGAAGTTTTGAAAAAAAAAACACACTGGCAGGTGGTGTGAGTGGCTGTTGGAGTCGGCGGTGGTGGTTTTTAGAGAGGGTGATGAATTATTTATTAGATTTGGAAAGAGGCGATGTGGTGTTACTTAATCGGAAAGTCAGGGGAGGGAATTCTGTTTTTATACTTTGAAGAGAGTTGTTTTGAACTTTTGAAGTGTTTACTGTTTTTGTTATAGGATGATAAAGATTATATACTTGTATTTGTGTTTGAAGTGAATAAGACTTTTTGGAAATGAGTTTACAAATTAGGGCATGGTGTTCTTTTTTTCATACTCTGACATAGGTTGAAAGCTTAAGATTTTGATCATACCCAATTGGTTGGTAGTAACGTAATGAGAAATGAACATTGTGTAGTAGAAGTAAATGCATGTGTTTGTGTTATATATTAGCTATATGCGATTCTTGTTTGAAATATCCTAAGACTTGTGTATATTTTGTGCTAAAAGAAGTGTTACTATGTATGATGAAGTTTAAAACGATAAAATTAGGGTATGTGCTCTAAAGATGATAAGCAAAAGGACCTTCTTAGTTTGTGAAGGATACGATATTGGACTAGTATTTTGTAGTTAGTTTTCATAGAGCCCCGCTCTGTGTTAGTTACTGAAAATGAGAAGCTCAAAGCCCATACTTTTATCTCTTTAAAATATTGGAGTCCTAACAAAACATAAGGTAAAAATGCTTTGAATGTCAGTAGGAAACAGTGACGCTTATGCTATCAAGAATCTGCTGAACCTAGCATTTCCCCCTTTACTTTCAACCTAGTCAAGCAGGGCTAACTTGTGCTAGTTTTTATTTTTCATCCTTTGTGTACTAATAAGTACTTACATAGTTACATATATCATATATGTAATTTTGAATTTTTTTTGTTCTTACTAGATTCGCGTATTTCTCATCGTGCTTGCCAAGAAAAACAACGAGCACTTAAAAGGCAAAAGGTACAGAGAGTATATCTTTTGTGTTCACTTGCCATAGTATTTGTTAAACTATCTGTTTTATTTTTAGTCGTGACTCTATTTTTTTTGTTTGTCTAATCATCATGTAGACTTCCAAGTCTACCGATGTTGAAGACCAGTTTATGCCTTCAGATAGTGCTCCACCTAAACATGGTATGGGAAAAGCTTTAATGTCAGTATGGCGACTTTCGAACAGGGAGAGTGATTTAGTGAATAAACATGGGGTTGGAAAAGGTTTTATGGCAATTCAGCGATTAACAAATCCTGGTGCCACAAACCTTCCAATATGCGCCAACAATGACCTTGGGGCTTGTTCTAAGTTTCTACCTTCTACATCTCGCAAAGCACCTACTCAAGGGAAAAATAAGTCAAAAAGACTACAACCTGTGATGGTTTGTTTTTTTCCCTTGCTTTTTCTTAATCTCTGTGTTGGCATTCTTACCATACAAGTGATAGAAGCTGCAATTTGTTTGATCAAATTGAAAAGATAGGGCTGCTTTTAGCTTGGTTACTCACAGTGATTTATTTGCAGAGGAGGATAGCGAACAAATTACAGGAGAAGAAGTCTTCAGCGAGAAGCAAAAAGGTGATTTATCATATATGGTGAAGCACTTAATATAGCCTATATGGCTAGGCAGTCATCATTGACTTACTGTCTCTTGTTAACATTTGAAGGTGAGATGTGAAAATGTTCTTAAGGAAAAGCAAATCCAGAGGGAAATATGTGACATTGCTCTGGTGAGAGGTAGAACTGAAGAAGACGTATTTCAATATTCTATGCTGGTAGATGACGAGGAACTGGAACTAAGAGAACTTCAAGAAACTTCAAGTTCAGTGACATGCTGTGCTTATTGTGCAGAGAACAGATTGCATGGTTGTTCTCTTTGCAAAGGTATGGCTCATATTGATGCCCTTTTTTGCATTTTGAGCAATATTTCTTGTTTTATGGAGTAAGATGTTGGAATGCATGCTTACCAAAGCCTTCACTTGACCAACTTTTTCAATTGGTTGTAGATTTGCTGGCAAAGTTCCCTCCAAACGCTGTCAGAATGCGGCAACCCTTACATATGCAACCATGGGAATCATCTCCACAACTTGTTAAAGAACTCTTCAAGGTACATGTCAGGTTCTTCAGTTTTAATCTCCATTGTGGTCTTCGTCATACGCAATATGCTTAGGATCTGTAAATGCTGCAAGCAGGAGTAGAATCTATTGGAGCTTGTTTTGTGGCATATACTCTGAAATATGCTCAACAACCTCTTGATGCAATGCAGTCATCTATCAGTTAGAATTGATGATTTTGTGACTTTACACTAAACTGTGCAACACCTCCCATAAGCTTTGATCATAACACAAGGAAGCTTTCTTATAGTGGCATTTGTGTCTAGGATTTTATGTTAGTCTTTATCCTGCTTATTAATCCCAGAATGCTGCAATGTTCTCTTTGATGTTTTGCTTGGAGAAACACCTAGTTAGCAAAATTTACCAGGAAAAAGAAACTTGTGATTCTCAAAATTTTGGTTTCTATTATCACAGGGATTTTTTAGTCTGTATGGAAAAATATGCCTAAAAAGACACAAGTAACTGGTTGGTCGGAGAAACAAAAAGTAGGAACTAGCTATAAAAGCAACTGAAAAGATAGGTTCTTTCATTTTTTAGGAGCAACAGTTACTGTAAACAAATTGATCAATAAATTGTTTTCTCACTCTTGCGGCAGATATTTCACTTTATCAGCACTTATGCTGTACTAATTGGCATCCAGGCCTTCACACTCGATGAGCTTGCACAAGCCTTTATTGATAAGGTTAGTGATTAGTGTAAAATTTTAAATCCAAGTGTGTAAGCGTTACATAATGTATTGTAAATTACTCAGGTTTAGCTAATCACCATTTTGGCTTAATGATCTTTGCTGTCTAGTAATTATCTATATTTTGTTGTTTTGGCACTTGTGTTTCAGGATTCCCAATTACTTGGGAAACTCAATATAGCCCTTTTGAAATTACTTCTCTCTGGTGTTGAGAAGGAACTTGATAGTGGATTTCTATCTCATATTAACAAAAACTGGAAGTATCGTGCATTGCTTCAGTCAGTAAGTATCATGTCATTTCAGTGGTCATAAGTATCCATGATATGTGGATCATTGTGCTAATCCAATATGCATTTTGTTTTTGACCATTTAATTTGGTAATTCTATTCTTTCTTGAAATTTATTAAAATCTCTATTTGCAGGTTGAACGCGAAGAATCTGTTTTGAAATTGTGGAAGAAATCACTGAATTCCTTAACGTGGATAGAGATATTACGCGAGGTGTTGGTTGCAGCTGGTTTTGGTTCCAAACGTGACACTGCACCTAAAGAACCTCCCACCAAGGTAATGAAACTCAGAAAATCAGTAATACTTTTCAGTTTGTTAGTTTGTATATCTGCCGGGATGGCACCCTTTCCTCACATATGAAACACCATGTATTTGATTTACAGGAAGCTGCTCTGATGGCTAGTTATGGCTTAAAACAAGGGACCCTGAAGGGTGAATTATTCACCACATTATTAATGCAAGGAAGTAGTGGGATGAAAATTTCAGAATTGGCAACATGTTCATCTGTAAGTAACTAGTATCAGCATTTTTGTCTTGTTGCAACCTAAAGTTGTATCTAAGATTTCGTATTTTTGCATGAAGATCGTTGAATTGAAGCTTTCAACTACAGCCAATAAAGTAGAGGATCTAATAAGCTCAATATTGTCGAGCGATATTTCTTTGTTTGAGAAAATTTCGTTTACTACATATCGTCTACGTAGTTGTGCCATCGTTAAGGATGCTGAGGATGATCAATCTGATCTTGAAGATTGTGGAAGTGTTGATGATGATCCCGAAGATATTAACAATCATCACAATATAGATGATTCTGATGATGGTTCACGAGCATCAATTGCTAGTAAACTTGGAAAAAAGAACCTTTCTAAAAGCAAAGATAATACTGTAAACTCTGAAATTGATGAGAGCCACCCTGGAGAAATGTGGTTATTAGGACTGATGGAAGGTGAATATTCAGATCTGAATATTGAAGAGAAATTGAATGCTCTATCGGCTCTGCTTGATCTACTGAGAGCTGGTTCAAGTATAATAGTGGAGGTAGTAAAGACTTTTGATATAGAAAAGTATGCTTATAATCAATATTGTTTTAATATTGTAAAAACCTTTCAGGAACCTGTATCATCGTCTATTCAGTGTGCTCCTAATGTATATCATATCGGTTCCGGGGCAAAAATAAAGAGATCAACAGCAAAGCAACAAAGGATAGTCATGCCACTTGAGAGTGGCTGTAGTCAGATAGATGGTGGTGAATCAGATACGCTACAACCTATTGATTCTTTGGCAGTTATCTCGGTAATTCAAGAGAAAAGTGGGGAGAAGGATGCAACAGAATCAGAAGTGGATGATTTACATCCTATGCAATCAATATATCTGGGATCTGATCGTAGGTATAATAGATACTGGATGTTCTTGGGCCCTTGCAACATGTGCGATCCGGGCCACAAAAGGCTTTATTTTGAATCGTCTGAAGATGGCCGATGGGAGGTGATTGACACAGAAGAGGTAAATATTGATTTTCACAATTTGGTTTGCTGTTTAGTTTAAGAAAATATATATTAATGTTCACTCATATTGTAGGCTTTAGCCAACTTGTTATCAGCCTTGGACCAAAGGGGAAGACGGGAGAGTCATCTCCTTTCATCTTTAGGAAAACGTGAGGCTCATCTGTGTAAAGCTATGTCCAGTTTGGATGATGATGTCAGAGTTGGGCGACCGACCGTTTCTGGTGAATCTGAAAGGAGTATTTCCAGAGATGACAGCTCTTCAGCTGTGTCCGACGTGGACAACCTGTTTGGCCTAAGTTCTGTGAACCATGATAATCTGGCTTCCACTAGTGGTTTAGCTACTTCAGTTGGAAACAGAGAGCAGGCTAAACAGAAATGGTGTCGCCTTCAACAATTTGACGCTTGGTTATGGAACTCGTTTCGTTCTGCCTTAAATTCAGTTAAATATGGTAAAAGGTCTTTTATGGATTCACTTGCTAGGTGTGAAAGGTGTCATGATCTATACTGGAGAGATGAGAAACATTGTCAGATTTGCCATACAACATTTGAGCTTGATTTTGATCTAGAAGAAAGATATGCGATTCATGTTGCCACGTGTAGGGATGATTCAGCCCCTGATGGGTTTCCGAAGCATAAAATCTTATCGTCACAGTTACAGTCACTCAAAGCTGCAGCATACACTCTTGAGGTGTGTAAAAGTTGATATTTTTACTTGGTCAAATGAATATGTTTCTGCTCTGATTTATTAACTTCTCGTATGTATATACTCAGTCAGCTATGCCTGAGGGTGCAATGGTGGGTGCGTGGACAAAATCTGCACATAACCTTTGGGTCAAGCGTTTAAGACGTACTTCCACATTGGCGGAGTTGCTACAGGTACTATCTGGTTTGTCATCCCTCACACATGCACACATACAGATGTTTTAAACCCAAGTATATTAAAAAAGTGTTTCGAATTTAAGTACAACAAAATTGGCTTAAACTGAAATAGGTTACTGATACTTCATATATTTGTATTTCTTTAGGTTCTTGGTGATTTTGTTGCTGCTATTAACAAGGGGTGGTCGCATGGAAGTGAAACAGCTCTTGGTTTTGGTTATGATTTGGATGATATCATTGCAAGCTTTGTGGTGATGCCCCAAACATCATCTGCAGTAGCACTGTGGTTGGTAAAGTTGGATATCTTAGTCGCTCCTTATTTACAGAAGGTTGACCTTGAAAAGACAACCCATGTGTCTACAAGAACTAGATCAAGAGGTGTGTCTTCTTTTTAATTTATGTGTTTCATTATTCACCTCATCTTAATGATACTAATTTGAACTGGTTAATATGCGTTTTAGGTAAAGGCATGCTAGTCCAGTAGAGATTTATGTGACAGGTAAGACAATACTTGAAACGACCGCTTGTAGACATGAATTAAGGATGCAATTTCCATTCATAATCACTGCTTCACCACAATGTAGATTTTTTGATGGGTGAATATCATAATGTTCTTTGATTTCCGAGCGGAAGCATCAATATGATAATTGTAGGCCTGTAAGGACAACATCAGCTGTTACTTAAAGCTGCCTAAGGCTGGGTTCCATTTTTGTTCATCGCGTGGGAGTTAGTTGAGATGTGAAATAATTCTTGTACAGCTTTAGGTATGATACTGCTGCTCATTCACGAGTCTGACTTTTAGCCAGAAAGTATCAACATTTCTTCATTCCTTATAGAGATGTATGCTGTAGTTCCCTTTAAATATCCTTTTGATGGGAAATGAAATAAGATTCTTGATAATACTATATAAAAAAAATGTTAGTAATCAACGTAGATATTGGTTGTAACTTGTGTCTGAAACTATTGTTTAACAAGTGCTCTGTATGATAATGATGTATCATTGTAATACCGTGAACTACTTCAAACCAGTTATGGAAGACCAGAATACCAAGCAGGATTTCATTGCATTAGTCCCCTCTGCTGAAATTTATGTTTTCTTATCTCTGACAAAATGCCAAAGTCCATAGTCTTTTTTATGCTGATATGACGCCACAAATAGATCAATTGGCGTGTGCGATAAAGTGACTGTCTCGTGGACTATACGAGTACAAATATTTTCTGCTAACAAGGTTTTGTATCACCTTCTTATATAAGGATTGCTTCTATTTACTTTGTAGGCACTCTTGTGAAGCTTGGCCAGATGGCCCACCTTCATTTTAACCCAGAAAACTGCCTGCTTTTTCAGCATTAGGAGTTGGGACTTAGGAGGGCTAAAAGACTAGTGCATCAGCGAAGTAGGAATATGAATATCTAATCAACTGCAGATTTCTTGATTATAGAATAAATGTCCAATACAATGCGTAATGATGGTTGATTTCTTAAAAAAAAATTAAATTTTAGTGTACATATGATTTATTCTTTCAAGTACATGTGTCAAAAGGTGATGTTGGCCAACAGCTGACTTCATCGACTGCCCTTTTTTGGATCTCTTACACATGAATTGCTAGAATATTTAGAACCGACAATGATAATCATTTTTTGATCTTGTCTTCGAATTTCATTGGCTAAGCAAAAAGTTTGCGAGTTTTGAATTTCGAAATTTTTAAGAACACTGATAGTTTTAGTAGATATTTCACACATTAAATATTTAATTTGACAAAGAAATTTAGTATGGGTATGATAGTAATTTTGGTCAATTGTTTTCATTTTTAATATTCTATAAATAAATGAAAACAAAATTAAAAATATAACTATTGTCTAGTGAAGTCAGCCTTTGGCCATCATCCTCTCACTAGTTGAAGTTCATGAATTAATACAAAAAAATTAAATATTTCAACTCTGTATGCGGGGTATTTTCTTTAGTTAATACATAAATAATACATTATTCTTTCACTGTAATGACACCTCTATCAGCCAAATATATCATATATCTAATGGAATGTTGTACATAACGTTTATAGAAAACAAAAAATGAGAATGAATCATAGGACAGATTATGCCAATCACTGTAAAGAACAGAGAAGAAAACCATGCTCCGGACTAGGATGCGTACAAATAATCCTCTCTTCAATCTTCCTAACAACGTGCCTGAACGCACCACAATCGGTCTATTACTGCAATATCAACCGTTTCAGCTTCAAAACCAAGTCCAATCATGCTCGGCATGAGAAACATTATCATGGACCATCTTAAAAAATGAACATCAAACTAAGCACTAGCCAGGCATGCATCTTGTATCTGATTTACAAAATGGAAACCGAGATCTCCAAAATGCATCTGAGTAGGCAAAAATTGTGTTCAAGCTGTCCTAAAGCAGCATTGACTGCTTGTTAATTGTTACACAAAAAGTGATCCATTCCCATACTTTATAAAACTTATGTAAAAGGACTAAGCATTAAATAAGAATACAAAAACAAAATATGACCATGTACATGATATCTGTGGCTATTCTGAGTCAATGTATTCGAAAGCTGGAATTTGGCGAAAACGAGCCGAGGACCTGAGATAAGAGTTCTCTTTGCTGTTTGGGTTGATTGATCTCCTCTTCTTCTTAGTGAAACCTTCCTCACGGGCCAGATCATACAGAATACCCATGCTGTTTTTCTCTTTAACGCCATTCTCGTTCGCAAGCCTACAATAAATTTTGAATATCGCTTAACAATAACATCATGAGCTTATCAAAAGCCAATTTAAAAGAGATATAAGCCTTACCGCTCACGAATAATCTTAAAAGCCTCTTTGTTTGCATATGGCAATCCCGTCTTCGGATCAAGGTATCTGCCATGAACAATCAGCATATAAGTTTGTTTGTAAAAGAACGACTAAGCAAGAAAGAGCGCCGAAAGCTTACTTTGCAGGTAATCCTGTAACTGCACAGATAGCCTTATCCGGATCTGGAAAGGATATTATACATTGATTAAATTTGGCATAGGCAAAGAAGAACAGGGAAAGCAAAGCCTTGAGATGATTTCTACAACTAAAGATTCACTTTGAAGGCAGCAAAAGCAGCTCTAGTCCAGATTCAACTATTTTGAATTGTACATTGAGAAATTCTCATGTAGAGAGCTCACAAAAATAGCAGACAAAATTACTCACATGGAGGGGCCGACGTAGGAATCTGAGACTGAAATGTCACTCCATTGATAAATTCAAGATACGAATAACCTGAAATGGATATTAACATCAACTTAACATAGTCAATAAATGCTGTATCAAATAAGAGCTAGTAAAGACAAGTTTCTATGACTATAAAAATACTGATGTTACAAACAGAAGAAAACCTCTTTACTGTAGAAGAATATTAATAGCACTTGCCGTCTTTAGAAAGGTATCGTATCTGAGGGCCAGTGTAGACAGCTTTATGGACAATAGCTTTTTTCTTCACTTCTTCCTCCCGTGCCAACACTCGTTCTAAGTTCCTTAAGTTCATAATTTCTGCAACATTTATAAATTCTTTAAGCACCAATATGTGTTATCGTATAATAGCATGCAATCGTATAACTCTGAACTATTTTAACAATCCAATTAACATTAATTAATGTTGTAAACCTGTTTGAGCAGCTTCTAAAAGCATCTCTTCTTGGGTCATCTTCTTCTCCTCGCCTTCCTTTTTCCTTTTTATTGGCTAAGATACAGATAATAGTAGAATATTTAACAAAATATGTACATACAAAATAGTCACCAATCACCTACAACAAAACAAAAAGTAAAAGATGAAATAATGACAGCAAACCTTCATTGTTGCTTGCAGAGCTGCACGATTCGCATCTCTTTCAGCTTGCCTAACAACAACTGCAGTTCGTGTTGACTTTCTAGTTGTTTTCTCAACTTCCGTATCATCATGTACATCATGATCTTCTTGGGGTGTTGACTTTGACTGTTCGGGATTTGTGTCATCTTCATTAGAGCTATCAGGTTCTGAAAGAACCTTCATTTTCTTCTTTTTTGGCAACTCCTTTCCTGGAAATGACATTCTCTGCTTTACCGGAGGTGCCGATCTCGGCTTTCCTGGATATATCAATCTCTTCTTGGGCCGCTTCCTGCATAGAACTTATGCCTTCAATATCTATATCCACTAAAAAACTTACATACATTCAAGATAAAAATCCACAAGAAGAATTCAACCTGTCATCCGGCTCATTATCTGTTTCCTCTTCCGCCTCAGGCTCCTGTCGCCAAAAGCAAGTAATTTGGTCACAATATCAGCCAATCTTCATAAAGCTTACATTTTTAGCAAAGTAACTAAACATTTCACACAAAAAATCAAAATGGAACCATGACACACATACATCTTCATCGAAATCACTGTCAAAAACGTCGACAGCCTCATTTTCTTCCACATAGTTCGTATCGTCTTCTTCCTGAGAAAAGAAAAGCAACACATATATCATGTAAGCAAAATTTCAACACATCTCATTGCCATAGTCCAAAACACAACAGACCTACTTGGCAAGACTATCAAGATTTTACAACTTAACAAGAAATCTCTATATATCAACATTATCCATTTAATCTTACTGTAAACACTTCAATCTCATAATGATAAAGTATTATATATAATTTTTCTTAAAAAACTAAAATAATGTGGTACATTATCCATAACAAATAGTATAAAAGTTACCTCTTTTAAAGCATCTTGGTTCCAAAACTCATTATCTTCTTCAATTTCATCATCAACCAACTTTGTCATCCTACAAATACATATAAAAAACCAATAATTATTAAATTCAAACTTTACTAACAAAAATGATTTTAACGATACAATGCCATGAGAATATAAAAGTTGCAGACTTTACCGTTTGCCTCTAGTGGGCCGAGAAGCTCGATCAAGAAAAACAACACCATCTTCTTTATCTGAACCCATCGACAAAAAAAATCCCCCAATTCAAAGAAATCTTGGAGAATTTATATATATATATATATATATATAAGAGTTATCAAGTGCTTTACTTTAAACCGGGAATCGATGATTTAACACTTTTTACAGTGAACCCTAAAAGGGAAAATTAAATTGTTCTGTTTTTCATAAGATTTGAGAAGAATTTGCAATGGTGAAAACTGGAAGGGCCTGGCGTTTTTTAGAACTAGGGCTTGGAGTTTGGATTCTTTAATTT
>JANDBE010000045.1:34985138-34995872 GCA_024320915.1 Erigeron philadelphicus | reverse complement strand
CAACTGGACTGATACCCCCAAATTTCAAACCTTACCTTTTAATTTCTTCATGGACCGAACTCTTTCTAGAATAATTAAATTGTAAAGCTTTCATTTGCATCTTTGATCTCCTACTGAATGAAATCTTAATTGAAAAATAAAAACTAAAAAGGTAATACTCGTATATATAGTCACAAATAATGTCATGGTATATGTGATACCAAAACTTGAACAATGGTTAATTTAGGAGGCTCAATTCATGTTCATTCAAGTATATTATATAATTTTTATTTTAAAACTTGCAAATAATTTATCGGCTATTAATTAGTTAGTTATATATTACTAGTATATATATGTAGGTAACAAGGAGATGGAGCCAGAAATCTTCTCCAACGGAGTTGTTATATATCAAAATTTTCATGTCTTATATATAAATTGGGGAAATGATTAATCTTCTTAAATAAATAGTTTAAAAATTTCCTTAACTATGAGATGATAACATGTGGAAAAATCATGAGGCAAGATTAGAAAAAAGAATTATTCGATACCACATATCACTTTTTTTTTATAGTTTTTGGAGGATTTTAGGTTATTCTTTAATAGGATTTATCATTTTTCTAAATATTATTATCGATGGTTCAGATACAAGTTTATATAAATTCACAGTACATTACTCTAAATTAAGTTAAGTTATAACTGGACTTTCTTAGCTATATGTAGGTCCGTCCATCATATCAAAACATATTTACCTTTGGCTTTTCTTTAACGTATATACTAAATCAAATTAATAAGTATCATTATTAATTAAAACTTGTGTTTGACATGTTGTTAGGTAAGTTTCAACTCAAGTAAGTATAATTCTAATTAGTTATAGTTTGAGGGGTGAGTTGTGATGAAGTAATGGGCCTAATTATACGTGTCTCATATCTTGGGAAGTTAATTATCGCATATTCGCACGCGGTAGAGATATATGCCAAATTGTGGGGAAGATAAAAGCAGACTCCTGATCGTCGTCAACTTATTATTATAACATATACAAGAAATATATGTACGTTTGTTTATCATATATTCATATGTCCATTATTGTGTTATGGCTATATAATATATATAAATAAATAAAATCTTTTAAAAACTAAAAAGGTTAATATTATATAATTATATATTTTAGAACAATCAATCAAATATGTTAGGTAAACAATAATTTTGTCACAAGAGGAAAAAACAAAATACATATACCTGATCACGCATTATTACAAAGATAATCCATATATTTGTTAATGACACAACATCCACTAATGTGATCATCAACTGAAAGGTATTGTGACTCATAAGAAAGACCAATTAATAGTGAAGTACGAAATTTTCACTCATTGGCGTGAGCTCATACTATATAAACATATATAAACTTCTAAAAGTTTCCATAAGAGTACTAAAAAGTAAAAACAATCTATTATCTATATGTTTATTTATTGGGAGAGACTTGACACCACCAAACCCTTATCTCCGCCTCTAAGAAAGACAATTGCCAAACCATTGTCGAATTAAAGTAATCTTCAAACATTAAATTAGCAACAACATACAAGAGATGATGTTGATAAGTAAGATTCTACAATAATGTCATTAGGCAATTGGGTGTTTTTGTTAGGTTATATGCTACTCTATAATATTACTTACAAGAAATATATACAATTAAAGAATAAGTTAAACGCTACTTTAGGTTATAATACACCTTTTTTCTTTTCTTTCTTTTCTTGTTTGCTTTAACGCTAAATGCGCATATACGATAGTGCTTGTCTATTCGGTCTCACCAAAGTACCACTCATCCGTACCACAAATTTCCAATTCAATCTTGAAAGGACCACAGGATATCATAATGTTGGCATATCACGTTTAAAGTAATATATTCGCATCCAAATATCTAGAAGTGGTGTTTCTTAAAATAAAAATTCTAGTGAAAACCAGAATAAACCATTAAACAAAACAAAAAAACACGTTTAAATGTTATTACAAATCGATAAAGTTTTTCATTTGAAAACGAAACCCAATTTTAATCATAAATTCATAATTAGTAATTAGTAACTTTGTTTTTTTTTCCTTATATACCTTCTATTTTTCATGGATAATTTTTTTTCCCCTTAATTATAATATTAAATATTTAAATGTAATGCGTCTTAAAAAAAATTTTCCAATGAGTTATGGATATATAATCCACCATTATTTATAGGCAGATCCAAAACATTAAATATGGGGAGACCGACCTCAATGGTTTGTAGCCCGACATGGCGCCAATACAATTTTGATCTTGGTTAATGTTGAAAATAAAAAAATTTAATCCCTAAAAGAAAAAGAGAAAACCTCAATGATGAAATTGTTTTTTAGCCCCTACCTGTGAAAAAGTCTGAGTCGGCCCTTGCCATTATTTGTCTAGGAAAATAGAGAGAAAAGTTGAGTGATTTTTAATTGAGTTAAACACATTTTACTTTAAATTGTGGTCATATGTAATTAGTAAAATTATTTTCATTTTATATGGGATATTTTTCTGATTAGTTTAGATATATGTATTGATACAAACTTTATAAAAATAAACAACTAAATTAAAACACAATAATTTTTTTACCTTTTCTGCATTCCTCGCAATTCAAGTCCCAATAAATATCTAGGAACAAGGAACAAATTGCTATTCATTTCTAAATATTGTAATTGTATTTGTATTGTATCCTTAGCTTGTTTTTTTGGGTGTCTAGTATTTCGCTAGTGCCCTTTTAATCTATATAATTGGTTGTTTTTAAAGAAAAATGTATGAAGCTTTTTAACTGGGAAGTCATGTTTTAACCAAACATCAATTAAGTTGATTTAAAATACTCATAAATTAACACTATACATGACATAAACCACAAAATATGATGGAAATGGGCGGTTAACTTGAAAGTTAAGCTTCCATGATTCTTAAAAAGGCATAAACCAAGGTACAATTAAAGATCCTCTGCTACTTTATCAAAAATTCAAATTCCCAAAGTCAAAGGAAATATGAAAAACATTTTTTTTTTCTTTTTTATGAACAACAAAATATGAAAACAAGTAGAGAATAAGATGGTAATAATATGCCCAAAATATCCATAGATCCAAATTCCCCCGAGTAGATGGATTCCCCAAACCAAATTGGTACTTTATTAAAAAAGAATTTTATTGATGAAAGTTTCGAGTGCTTACACCAAGTAATTACGTGTATAACAAATATAATGATATTTTATATGTAAAAAACACATTTCTTAAATTTTGAATCCTAATTCAAAACTTTTTATGCATGCATAAATTTATTTATACATGACAAACCTTTAAAATGTGAGTTTAACAGGGCTGCTTGTTTCTTTTCTTATCCGTTTCACGTTAGAATGTGATTATATGATGATATCTGTCTATAAAAAATGTAGCTTAGTTTCTACTAAATTTGACAAAACAAATTTGTAAACAATGAATTTTCGCTAATGTAGAGAAGTTATACAAAATATAATTGACTTGCACATTTTAGGTTCATCGTGATAACACAAAGGGTAACTAAAGACTTGGTTTTGTTCAATATTTTACTTAATTTAAAAGTACAACTTGCTCGATAGAATGAAATAAACAATGTTTTAATGGGGGTTCTTGGCTGGCCAATTTATATATATCTGAACAAATTATGCGGTTAATTAACAAATACGAATGATTATATTACATTATTACTAAACCTCTTTTATTTCGAACGGTCAATTGTATTACTATATCTTAATCTTAATTAGTCTAAAAACACATAATACGTGCCCACTGGAGAGAATTACTTGTATTTTATGTATATATTATTTTAAGAGTATTATTATATCCACCAAAAAAAGGGCGGTTGGAAGTTTAGTTAGATGATTCGTCTTCATTTGGCATTTTAAGCTTATTGTATTTTTTTTTTTTTTGAACAGTTCTCCACGTATATGTTTCAACTTGAAAACGAGAACATGTGCATGTGGACTCAATTTAAGGAGAGGTTATGTTTTTTCTATATTTAATATTTATAAGGATTGATTAACGTAAAATAAATATTAAAGTGTAACAAATAAGATAAGATTTAGACCTTATATCATGGTTAAATTGATGCAAGATGATTTTCATGATGCAAGATGATCTTTAGTGGAAAAAAAACTTATTGTTTTATTTGTTTTCCTTCAATACTTATTTTATTTTACTTAAAACTTATATTTGTAATATACTAATAATATAATATGATGTAATATAATATAAAAAAGGGGAAAAAAAATAAAAGAAGAATAGAGATCAGTCTCTCAAAGTTTAAGATAATATATCGATTAAAAGAAAATGATAGTTAACTTGGCTGATCTTTCAAACCTTCTCATTTCTATAGCTTTTTTACCAACTTTTACGAGAAGAAAAAAGTTAAGACTTTTATAGAAAAATGTGTGCCATTTTTACAAAATTAAATCAAGTGAAAATTTTATTTAAATACAATTTGGTGCGTATCGATTTCTTTTGCCCTACAACATAGAATAGTCCTTGTTTTGAATACGAATAAATCAAGTAAGAATATAGGATATAAAAAGATAGAATTGATATATCCTCTTAATTAGTTATCATAAAAATCCTTTTAACACCGAAATCATTACATGAGGTAAAATCAAAAAATGAGATTAGGTTCGAAAAATGATTAATCTTCTTTATATTTAGCCTAAAAGTGTGGATTTTATGAGTAATGATAGGCTCACAACATTTTCTATCATCAAACAATTGTTATTGTTGTAGATGGATAAAAAACGTCGTGAGTTTATACCTTCTTTTTTATTAATTTTCTATTTTAATTTTAATTTTTAATTTTAACACCGTACTTTTCATTATCTTATAATTAAAAATATTTAATATTATTTCAATCATTCTTGTATATAATAAAAATGCTTCAAAAGTTCAAATGGTAGGGTTGAATATTCTTAAACAAATGAAGGTACACCAAGAGGAATCTTAATAAGATGAAAGAATGAAAAAGGAATATTAAAGTAATATCCATTTGTTACTATACAAACAAATACAAAGTTGGCTTATAACAACGATGACACCGTGGCCTACTTGTTCATATATCTGGTTACAATGACATTATTAGTTATGTTACGAGTTTACAATGTCCCCGTTCATTCTTTGTTTTTTACACATTCAAATTAGTACATGATTTCTGTATGGAAGAAGCAGAGAAAATCTATGACAAATTATGGTTTATTTCATTAATTATCTATCCTTTCTTATGAAAAGAATAATGCTATGTTTATGTTGAAAATTATATGAAGAAAAATATTAAAAATTTACATCAATTATTTTTTTTAGGAACATTACATCAATTATTTATACCACTCGTCGCCGTCTCTACTACCAACAATTGTCTCCCACCATCACATCGTCGTCACTATGAACAACTTCGCATCGTGCGGGTACCGTGCTACATGTTACAAAAATTGACTATTGGGTTTGGGTTAAAAAATATAATAAATAAAAAATAAATAACTTGTTATCTTGTCTATTATTCTTTGTAAATCACTCTATTTACATAAACATCCATCTATGTTAATTTATTTTAAACACCAATCATCATGATTATATGTTCATACAAACTATTATATACAGTATCAATTAATAATGCTTTCTTAAGTTATACGAGTTAACTCAGATATATTGTAATTTCAACTTCAAGCCTCACACAATAATTGTAGCTTCAACTTGAACCTGAAACCTCACAATTAACAATTCTATCCAACTAATGCCATCAATCATTCTCCTTCAATCCCTAAAGCGTAAAAGACAAACCTTTTGAATTTTCAAATACAAATACAAATCCATCATATTCAAATTTGTGAAGCATCCAACGTTACAAAGACAATTGTCAATTTGCGGTTAACAAATGATCGCATCACAATCCCAAAAGGCAAGTTGTTGATAGAAACTTGAATTCTATTATCATTCAAACTCAAAAGAGAAAAAGTGAAAACATCACATTAGATGAAGGAAGGAAATACAGAGGATGATAAAGAAAAGCAAGCAAGCAGCCATCTCTCTGTCATTAACATTTACACCCAACACTTTTTTATTTATATTTATCATCATCATTTACCTAAAACTAATCTCTCTATATTTACAAAACTTGATTTCATATATGATATTAAACATATATATATCCTCAACTTGAAAAAGATTCATTGAACTTTCATTCTCTATCTTTCTTCTGTTGACTCATCATCTTCATAGGACTAAAATCAACAGATGAAAAAACTTATTTGTTGATTTCATAACTGGAATTCCCTTCCAATTAAGTCAAATCTGCCATTCTCCTTGTTTCACCTCCACTTACTACCCAGGGGTGCCCTGCATATTCAATAAAACATTCACCTATTAATTTTTGAATTTTACAACAAAATGATATAATACATATATATATATATATAACACTAAAATTAGAACTTACTCAGGACTTGTTCAGCAGATAATCTTCTAGAAACATCTTTACATAACATTTTCCTCAACAGATCCTTAACTTCTGGCGAAACGGATCTGAAAAGTCTAGTCGGAAACCGTAAGTTTCCTCTTAAAACAGCTTCAAAAGTTTCCTCCGGTGAATCGCCATAAAACGGAGGAACTCCGGCAAGCATTATATACAAAATCACACCAGCACTCCATACATCAACTTTCTCAGTATACTCTCTACCAGATAAAACCTCCGGTGCAACATAATACGGCGTACCTACAACTCCGGTCATCGTCCGGCGATCATTCATCGCAAACCACTCCGCAGATCCGAAATCAGCTAGCTTCAAATTACCTCTACAATCAAACAAAACATTATCCGGCTTAATATCACGGTGCGCTATACCTAACCGGTGACAATAACTGATCGACAACATCAACGGCGAGAAAACCGCCGCGGATTCCGTTTCCGAAAACGTTCCGCCGCGTTTCGATATCCGATCAAAAAGGTCCGGCGTGTCACATAAATCGATAATCATATGCAAATAATCCTCGTCTTCATATAACCGATGGATCTGAACGATGTTAGGGTTTCCGCCGAGGATATGGAGGATTTTAGGTTCTTTTTGAAGACATTCACGGTCAGTTGGATCGGTAAGTAAACGTTTATCGATAGATTTGCAGGCGAAAGAGTCGCCGGAAAGGGTGGAGTAACAGCGGTAGACGATTCCAAAGCGGCCGCGGCCGATTTCGTCGGTAATTTGATAGTCGTTATTTAGGGAGCCTCCGTTCATATTAAAGAAGGTGGTGGTTGTGTTTTTTTTGGTTGTTACAGAAAGATGGAAGGTGTGAGTGAGGGGGTTTTATAAACCAACTAACTCCCTGATTCTTGTTTAATGATGCGAATATTCCAATTCTGGAAGTTGGAAAAAACAGGAGTGTTTTTAGTTTTTTGTTTAATTTGATTATAAATAATTATTTTGTATGTATATGTTGCTTTAGATATTGTACATTTTGTGTAGTGTTAAAAGTAGGATTGGTTATAGACTTATAGTCGGTTTTTTCTTTCCAGCTAACCTATGTCGATTATTTTGTTTGGTTTGTACGAGAAAATAATAATATATGCTAAATGCAGATATTTTATTTTTTTTATATTAGAGTTTTAGTTTTTTTGTTTTTGTATGTTAGCAGATTTTGTTTGAAGATAATTATTCCAAGTAATGTTTAGCGCAATCCAAGGGACGCGATTTCTAAAGTTTAAGTGTTTTATATGTTAGCAAATTTTGTTTGAAGATATTGTTTACAAATGGAGTACTTGTATTTCTCAACTTTTTAAACTCAAATTACCTAAAACTGAACTTACCATTTAAATAGTATATATCTTACCACGTTGAAAATTCCACTGGACAGCAGTTTCTTCTCAATATATATTTGTTGAAATATCCAAAGTTCGATTATAGTTTCAAGAGTTTCCATATTCTGTTATTAGAATACATGTCAAATTACAACTCCTTGTATTCATCAATTAGAGACTTCACAACACGACAATATGAGTAGTAATGGATGCAGATTGATTTTCACTAAATCAAATTTGAAATAACAAATAAAGAGAGTTTTTATGGTAGACTAAGAAAGTACTCCGTATATACAACGGATGTCTAAACAATGTGTAAGTAATACTCTTTATTTGGTGAAGAAAAGTTTGATAGAAATTGGAAAAAGAGTGATGTCTTCTACTCTTCTAGTGTGTGTGGGGGAGGAACGTGACAGGTGGAATGTGTACGAAACCGTAACTGGGGCGGTTGATGGAGGACGAAAGGTTTTGGTCCCTTTGTAGCCAGGATATGCACATGGTAGGGTCACCTTATTGTACCACCGTAACCAATTACGTCATCGCCTCCTCCTACTTTCAATTACTTTACGTATGGCCCCTTTATGTTTAAATTTTGTTAAAATTTTGATAAAAACTTATCACCAACTTGATAAAAAATTTTTCTTGATTGATTGAATAATAGGGGTTAACATATATGTGATTATGTACTGCAGCTGTACATATGTTTCGGTACTGTCAAGGTGATTATCAGGAGGCATTTTTGAATATTCATAATATTTGAGGGTTAACTGTGTAACTATCTTTTAAAATTTCTTCTTTGCTGTATCTAAATGGGTACTGTCTGACAGGTACTATTATTATCCTATGAGTAATAATAGGTCGAGTTCAAACACACTAATGATAATGTGGTAGATTAATTCGAGCAATATTTTACACAAGTTGAACCCTGCTTCTTGCTACTCGATTTGACTCATAATTTACACTTACATGAAAAGATCAAAAATAGTTTCAACTACTAAAAATTATACAATTAATATTAATCACGGCGAGACTCGAACCCGCCACAGTTCTCGGTCAATAGTTTGGCATGCTAGCCGAGTTAGGTTGAAACATTAAAGTTTGAGTGCAAGCATCTTGAACTAGAAGTCACATGGCGTATAGGCTCAGACATGGGTACGTGGTTACTAATAATGCCACATTGCTAATCCAATTGACTACTAACTAGCAACTGCCAGATATAGTCCAATGTCGATTGTGTCCTCATGGATTGTAGTGAAGTTGGTGTGTTGGTTGGCTAACTTGAGGGCACATTATACATTAGGATGCGGCAATTATTTGGTGAAGGCGGTCGAGCCAATTTCTACAAACATAAATGATAAACAAATTTTCAATGCGGTGATGGTGGTTATGACGGTAATGGTTGGTAGTGGTGGTGGCGTGACAAGTGATTGCGATATGGTTATTATTGTAAGGTAATTCATGTAAACATGTAGTGTAGTAACTTTTGAAATTAGTGGCTTTTGGTTGTAAATTATTTCATTAAAAATATTATAGATATTTAAGTGAAAATATAAAATTAAATAAATAAAAAAGATTAATTAATTTATTAAAGGTAAATGCTTATTTCACACATAAATATTTTTAATATGTTGTAAATTTTTATATAATAGTACTGAAGTATAGACTATAGAGGTGATCGATTCATTAATTCATTTTATAGGAGTATGCATACAACGATGATGTTGACGTATAACAAATAAAAAAGTTAAGATTAAATAGAATGAATAACTTCTATATAAACACATTGTATATAACAACGTCAACTTTTTTTATGTATGTCTGCTAGTGCTGGTTATGTATGTGTACTAGTGCTGATATGCACGTGTTGTAATTAATGTAATACGTCCACCACTAATACGAACTACGTAGTATTGTTAGGCGGATAGAGATCTCTTTCAAGTTTCTTAATTTTCACTTAAGGAGTCAAGTTAGTAACATCTTGACCATTTAATTAACCTTGATTCAAATTACAACTTTAAATCTTGATCATTAAATATAATTTAACGGTCAAATTTTTTTAAACTTAACTAGTTAGCCTCTCCTTTTGTCACAATCATTAACATATCCGCTTTAGTTAAGATCTTAATCATGTAGCTAGTTTTACCATTCGATTTTCCTATATATTTGTTTATCGGGAATAGTCAAAGTTACTAGTTATCACATACACCTATGCTTTTTCTAGTTATAAAAAATTACACGTATTATGTAAGAGTAGTGTTTTTCTTAGCAACGACATTAATATGTATTGTTAAATTAATCCAACTAGCAAACTGCTAGAATAAGTCCGCATATATAAACCTTAAAATCCATAGATCGTTCTTGTGTTTGAGTAAATCGAAAGGAATATTGTATATGAGGAAATGATTAATCTACTTAAAGAATTTACCTAAAAATTATCCTAACTACTAAATTAAGACATGTAGCAAAATCATAGGGCAAAATTGGGAATAAGAATTAGTGGATAACACATTTTAACATTCTTATACTTTTAGAAGAATTTTTTGGCTAATATTTAGGAGGATTTATTATTTTTTATGTATATACATATATGCATGTATCGTCTTCCATAAATAGCCAACATCTATGGGTATGAATATATAACGTTTAACTTATTTGCAGTTGATAGATAGTGTAATTAAGTGTATTTCTTGCCATGTAGCTTTCATAATACTAATAAGTATAAAATCTATTAACTAATAAAGTTGAGGGGCTTAAGGTTGATTAGCCCCTCCTTTATTTATCATTTAATGTTTTGAGTTAATGCAGCTATATCGACATTATGAGATAATTTAATTTTCAGTTTCAGGTTTAATTATCTTATAACTCCCCTTATTTCATTAATGAGGTAATTTAATTTAGCCCCTCCCCTTATTTCA
>JANDBE010000045.1:34867546-34877687 GCA_024320915.1 Erigeron philadelphicus | reverse complement strand
ACTCCAACAGTAAGCATTCCATAACTCCCCGTATTCACAAAACCAAAGTCATCTCTTTTACATGTGAACAGGGAAGAGCAGCACTCGGGAGTCTTTCGAGTCCCATTTCAGTGATGGGCATTCCAATTAACAATCAACCTTTTTAATACCCAGTCGCTAAACAAAACTCAAAAGCTATATCCAATTCATATAGTATAAAAAACAAACCTTATACATTAAGCATCAAGTCAATGACTTTCACTGATGAGTTTCAAGTTATCCATTACATTGCATGAGTTTGTAGTAATCCTTATCTAATCACACACACTCAACAACAATTAGAAATGTGGCTTAAAAATACTTTTTAAGCAGCTAATAAGTTATTTTTACAAAATACAGTCCTTCACTCGAAGTTGTTCCAGCCCATACCTGAACCGATCAATTTGTCACTTCTAGTCTCGTGCTTTCACTTTTTTTTTTCTATATATTACACATATTGTTTAAAACTATCACATATAAAATCACAATAATATGAGATAAAAGTTGGTTAAAGACAAAAAAAAAAAGTTCAGTTAAGTACACATCCAAAGAAATAATATTTTCATTTTTTTCTTTCAATTACCCCCTTTTTGTGTTCATACCAGAAACAATCAAGTTTCTTTATAGCATTTCATCGAACATCTTGTGTACATGTAAAATAGTTCCAATCATGTGTGAACAAAATATATGCAAATGCTAAAATAAAGAACAGTCAACATCTAATTTTGATGGGATTAATAAAGCAAAAGAGAATAAAATACCTCAAGAGATGCAATGGGATGGCAAAATTAGGGTCACCGGTGAAAGATTTGAGATAATGAGTGATCAACAAATATTTTCTTCTTAAACCTTGCACAAATCGTAACATTCAATCAAAAGTATATAAACAGTGATTTGAAAATATATTCATGATTGACATTTAAAATAAAAGCCTTTAAAAAAACCTGAACTTCAAAAGAGCCTACTTTCTAATAGCAATTGAATTTTGGTGATAATAATGTAATCTTTGCATCACTATTAACCTTAATAAATATAATTAAATTTATTTATTTTTTATGAAAAAAAGGTATAGATTTACACCTACGGATATCTCAGTTAATGACCCAAAGGCCAGCAAATTCACTAAAACCATATACATATAACAAAGCAATATAATGAAAAGAAAGCTAAAAACTTTTCACGTAGAATGGAAATTAATTAATTTTATGGATAGAATGAGAGTCTTTATTGAAATATGAAGCCAAAAGCCCACAATCTAAACAAAGGAATATAATGATAGAAAGGAAGCTCAATGGTTTCGACATCTATCGGTTATATAACAGACCTTCATTACTATTACATAACAATTGATTAGCCTAAAACATTGATACATTAACTATTCCATTCATTTCCACCTAATACATATAATAATAACAAACCTTTCAAGCAATAATAATTAAACCTCAAGTGCATACCAAAATTTGTTGAACACTTCAAATTACCCAAGCAATAAAATCATAATTATCATATTCAATGTGAAGATTAAGAATTGATTAGATAAGATAAGATAAGATAAATATTGCAATAATAAAAGTAATAAAAAATCAAAACTTCAAATTAAACATTAAAATCATAAATACCATCATCATTATGAAGCTTAAGCATTGATGGTAGTCTTACAACTTTTATATATAATATAAGATTTCGGCTAAAGATTAAGAGGATTTATTATTATCTTATCTCTAATGAGTATTTTTTACCGCATCCTTTCATAAGATGATAAGGGAAATGATAACCGTATAACTGACTGTACAAATAATTATGGTACATACATCAAAACAAATGGTACCAATATTGTTTCTGTTTCATAATCTTATTTGTTTTCTTGTTCATTGATTATAGTAAATCAGTACATTATGAATTGTCAAGTAAACGCATTATTTGTTTTTAGCCTAGTCTATCAAACATAATCTAAATATTAAGTCAGATGATTTTCGTGGTTTGCCCAATTTCATTGAGTGTTCTTATTTTAAAAAGTATATTGATCATTTGGGTGGTCATCATTTCGATATACATGCAGTTTAAAACTAGGTTGTTGTTAGTTCTGGTCAATTAAGCGCCCACATGAGTGGCACGTTTATTTTTTGAGTATGAAAAAGTTATTTTAATGATAGGTAAGATATTTCCCCTTAAATTTACGTCTCGGGTTGTGATAACTTAAGGAAATATCATCAATGAACTAACTACTAATCAAGGCACTCATTTTTATTCATCTCTTATAAATAATTCAATAACTTTATGAATATGTAAGTAAAGTAAAAGTACCCTATGATTTACGTAATCTTCTATGATTTGATTTTCTTTAAAAGAACATCAAAATTTAATTATCACTTTTCGATGATTAATAGAAGAATTTGTGTCACTGCCCTATTTTATTGGCGATCGAATAAAGTTTTACTTGTTTCGGTTGTATATGAAATATGAGTTTTTATCCTAAAAATCAAAATATTTTTACGACCGAATTTTTTTTTTTACCGTCTATTAAGTATCTACCTGATAAAAATTTATGGAAAATGATTGAAAAAATATATATTAACCTGATAATCTTCTAAAACCATAAGACAATGACATGTAGATTTCATCTTTTTCTTAATCTTATATTTTAATTTTACCACTTGTCATCATTTTATTTTGAAGAATTTTCTTTGACTATTTAATTAAATAGTTATTAATCATTTTCCAAAATTTATATGTGAAATTTGAGATCATTTTTGACCACTATATAATATAATTCATTCATTATTGGCAATCGAAATTTATAATATATCAAGCGAGTGCAACCGTGCAAGTGTCACCATGTGGTATTGGCATCAAACTTTCACCAACCAAATTTTCTTTCACTAAATAATTGAGTATGAACAAACTTTAGGTAGCAAGTCATCCAAATTACTATAGATAGAATGTTGCACATAAATAACCTAAAAATAAGTAGGTCACACAACTACGTAAATGGGGCAACATTCCAACATCAATATCCTTATTTACTTATTCAAAGACACCTTTCAATTAGGATGACTCGTAACAATTGAGATGGTTGGGTCGTTCCTTTTGGAGGTATCTTTGGAAAAGTAAGAATGAAAGAAAAAATAGCATCTATTCGCTTTAAGTTAATTAATGCGCTGTTAGAAAGTTACACTAGCTTGACTGAGGGATTAATAGTACCAAATGATACATGAGATCAGAAGGTTTTCATCAAATTACTCTTTTTCTAGCGAGTTACACAATATTTATTATCTCAAAACTTGATTTAATATCATCACATCACATTCATATAGAACACCAAACTCATAATTGACCGAACAATAAAAGTAACGCTAGACGCCAAATTTATTTAGCTATAAAACAAACGTACACACGTTACTCGAGTTGGTAATAAAAATGTGAATTGTCGCATACTTTTGTACTATGACTTACAAGCCTCAGGACATGTATCCAATATTTCTATAGAATTTTAAAGTAAATATGGGGCATGTTTTATAATTTCTAGCAACTTGCTCATAACTTATGAACTTTTCGAATGAAAATTTTTTTTTACAAGTTGTCAATAATGCCATGGAAGTGCCCAAGCTTCCATCCGTAATACAAGCACAACGGTGAAAATGGGTTCATCATCACGGCTTTGCGTTTTTGGATGTTTCAGAGAATTCATCTAATGTGCTGAAAGGTAGATTTGCAGATTGTGTAAACCAGAAAGGGACGCATTAAAATTTTATACATTAGCCAAAATTAATCATATATATGATCCAACAAAATGATTTATGCACGTACGAGGGGGAAAAATATCTATGCAAGGGGGTCACATTGTAAGAAAATGGTCCAATGTACACGTACCCAAATGGCAGGTCTTGATTAACAAAGTAATGGACCAACAACAGTACAAAAATCAAGAGGCCCCCATTAAGAGCTCTCACTATGTATGTGACTATGTGCCAATTTGTATAAACATATATAGATCCATATCTGTATATTCATTTGTGTATGTACATGAAAAATAAAACATAGTTATGAGGATGAAGGGTGTCTTCTTCTTCTTGGTGTTATTTCTCTTGTTAACTGTTGTTATGCTTTTCCTAGTCTCTGGTCACCTTTTGTTGTTTTTGTTCTTGCATGCTAAATAAGCATAAAAGTTTTTCTAGCTAGATCTGCCCACGGCTGGCGGCCGACTTCTACTCTGAACCTGACTGATCAAGCTGGGATTATCAATTATGCGTTCATCATCCATATCCGTTTTGGTTCATCCATAATCCATATCGACCAAAAATGAATCGGATGAAATGCGTTAAGATTGTGGTGTATGGTACATTTTCATATATTGGATACGAGGAGCTCATCCTGGGGGCCACCCAAATTTGTATGCATCTCAAAATAAAAATTTACTATTAACATCAACACATCAATTTCATAATATTACTTCGAACACTTTTTTGGTTTTTCCTGATAATTAGAGTCTTAAAATCCCATATAAAAAACTAATTATAAAATTGTCATCTAGTTAATACCATACATTGATAACAGAATTCTATAAGTACATATTTAAATTGAACCTGGATAGAATATAAATGAACATCTTACTAAATAAATAAGTTGGTCAGAGAAACTATGTATATGGGCAATTTAAGCATCCATATCAAGCCACTTCATTTCCTCGTCACATGCATACTACCCGACTCTTTCTTGACTAATACCGACTGAACAAAAATATACCATACACCACAATCTTAACCAGTTGATCGGACCCTTTAATTTGGTTGGTAACTGTTTACGACTACAATACAATACAAAAACACATGTTACTTGAAGTGGTTATCGAAATGTGAGATCCCACATAATTTTCATGTTAAGCCCCCAGGATGAGCTCCTCGTATCCAATATATGTAGAACAAAGAGTAAATATCGGGCTTCTCAAGATTTTCTTGCAACTAGCTCACAGGTGATCATATCCTCTATGGAAGTAGCAGAACTTCCAGCCCCAATTACAGGAACAACATTGAAAATGGGTTCTTCGCAAGTCTTCATCTTTTTGCTCGTTTCAGCAAATTTATCGTATGATCTTTTAAAGATGAGTGACAATGTTTCGTGGGAGATAGCCTGACTTGTTGAAAAGTAAATTCGCATGTTCTGCAAAACAGAGCAGGGATGTATAAGCATTACATTGATATTGGATATACTTGCACCGAAAAATCAACCCTGCATATTATTACTAACTATTATTATTATTATCTATAGATATACAAGGAAAACATTATAAAATGGGGTCAGAATGTATGAATGTACAGTAACGATCCAACAGGTACCCAATTGCAGGTCTGGACAAAGTGAAGGACCAGCAAAAGTACACATACATCAAAAGGCCCCATTACGATTTACGACTCACACTATGTGCATTGTTGTATAAACACATCTATGTGCATATGTTTGTCCATTGTTGTATACGTATATATATTAAGACAGAGATATACACAAACAAATATTTATGCCAGAAATCGCCATATACGTCAACCCAGCATTAACAAAAAATCGATTAAGTCATTTAACAATATTTAAGTTTAATAAAGTCACTCGACTTCATTTGTCTTATTTTAAAACATATATATTAAACACAAACCAGTAAAGAAAGACCAAATAAAAATCTGTTCACCCAGAAAAATGGAGTTGACAGAGTGGCAGACTATTAAACACAAAAGTTGTTAAATTACTTGATCGAACTCTTTTCCGAAGTTGGGGAGATTTATTTTTAACGGTTTCCCTGTTCATGCAGATATAAATGTGTGTACTTATATATCCACATACGTGTGTACCTATGTGTACTTAGCATTTTATCTACACGATGCTGGGGCAATGGAGATGTGATTAAGGTCATACTATAATGGCGTGACTTGTGACTTGTGAGTTGAGCTGAAAATGTAACGTTAAGAAGACACTTACCGTTACATCGTCCCAAGAGAAGTAGCTCTGTAAGAGAACTTTATCAAGACGGAGTACACAAAATTTTGCAACTCTTTCCATTTTCTCCTCAATAGTAATCGCCGGAAGATCATCAGCATTGGAACATATCATCTCAGCAATTTCAGATGTAATGGACAAAATGACCACACATATTCTGCCATGAACCAGACACTTTTGAAGACACTCATCATGCCATTTTTCTGATTGAAAACAAATATCAAATGGATTCCCTTTATGTGTTAACATAACATGGTCATCAACTTCCTCGGTTTTTGTAACATCCTCAACAAAGAGCATGGGCTTCACCTCAACAAAAGCTCTACCACATTACAACCAAAATAATTTTTAGTTTTCATATACCTATTAAAGTTTCCATTAGCCTTTTGTTAGGCCCTTTATTCCATTTATAAGTTCAATTCAGATACAAAGCGCACCTTTTTGGCAGATCAGGGACAAATACATACAAGAAGACTGGATTTAGGACTCCAGAAAGACGTTTTTGATCCAAATTTAGTAGCTTCATCTGACCAAGAATAGCTTTTAGCTTTTCTTTCATGCTGACTCTGTCTAGGGTCAAGGTAGACTTTGAACAATAAATGACAAACGATATGGCAGATGTACCTATTGAGCAGTTGAACGACTTTGCAATAGCTTCACTGTTTACCAGGGCTTGTTCTAGTTCAACAGTGGGGCCCCCACTACATAGTGACATGGTAGGAGGGTCAAGTCCCAATTGCCCCGCCATGTGAAGTACCTCTTTATGCAAAGTCGCCTACAAAAAAGCAGATTGTAACTACATAAGGAATTTCTCAAAGATATATTATGCTACCAATGAAGGGTATTGTAGGAATTTAACAGCTATGTTACCTGGCTATAAGGTCCAATGCAACTAGGAGCCCATGAAGAGATGCTTTGAACATGAAGTACTTTCTTAGTTTGATCATTTGCTACCAGCACTTCCACATAAGCCTTCCCAAGACCAACTTGATGAAGAGGAAGTTCGATTGTACTGCGGGATGGCACGCCAAACCGACATTTCTCCTGAGTTATGAAACTCACATATGTTTCATTTGCAATAGCAAACATATTCATATCTGAGATGTACAGGTGAATGTAAACTACATTTTCCCAAGAAAAACCAATTTCGCTAAGCTGTGATTCAATTTTCAGTAAAACGGTCTTCAAATCCTCCTGCAGACCTGTCTCAACAGAAGAAATACGTTCAAGATGTTAGGATAAGAATCAAGGAAGCACAAGTTAACTGGGTAATTTCTAATTATAAGAATAGCTCACCCGCTGAAGTCCCATTCGAGTCCTGCAGCCAGCAACATATAGAGAAGGTATTCTTCTTTATAGTTTTTGACATATGAGGTTTATGCTTTTCAAGTTCAGCCACATCATAGGCAAAATCGGATGACTGGCTCTTGGCTTCAGATGTATCTGGAGATTCGTTTTGTACTTCAATTATAGAACCCATATTCTCCAGATTGAAACCATTACTTGTGTTAACATCACTTACAGAAGCAGATTTAGATTTATCTTCACAATGGAAGGTTAAGGGGTGAAGGATCCCCACAGGAGCGATGGGATTTGAATCATGAAGTACAAGTTGGAATTCATCTAGAACAATTCGAGCATACTGAAAGAAATCAAAGGTAAAAACACAAACATGAACAGAAAGATACATAGATACCATGAGTCCCCAAAAAAACAACTCATATGAAACTTACTTTAAAGAGGGGACAATCAAGAGTCAATGTTTCATATTCTCCCCCTTCACCACATACATTACTACCATATAACCTGCCAAAAAACGCTAATAAATCTAAAGACTGGTAAAAAGAGCAAGTCAAAAGTCATTCAAGCAAACAACATACTCATTTAACTTAAGAAGCTGTGGCCATAGGTATGACATCTCTTTTCCCAAGTGCTTTGAAGGATCTAAACCAACAGCTGCAACCTACAATTGTTTAAGGGGATTGATAGATGACTACTAGAAGGGGAGCAACATGGTCTAATAAAGAGTAAATTCAGAGTGAAAAATCAGAGCATTATACCTTAACTGTGATAGCGATAATGCCAGTTTCAATCTGATTTTGGCCCAGGAAAAAAGAAATTGAGCAGAGGAAATGCTTAGTACAGGTAAAGATTATTTTACAAGATACTGTATTTCATATAAGATTTAAAAAAAAAAAAGAACGCGTAGGTACCATTTTCTGTAAGAGCAGTGACTGATCCAACTTCCATAAATATGCTAGTGAAATGAGCCCAAGTCTTGAACAAACATTTTCTACTCGTAATCTTTGATAGTCGGAAGCAATTGCACCAGATGAGACTGCTGTTATAGAAGGTATCTGTTTTTTAACTTCTTTTAACAGGATAAACATGTCCTCTACTTCATCACCGGGAGTCGTGTCGTAGCTTAGGTCATGGCGCCTATATATTCAGCAATTTTGTAAATAAGAAGAGATAATAATAGAGTCCAGGGATAATCTAGACAGTGCATAACATAAAATTCAGACCATAAAGAAACTTTTAAGATATGGAATCAACACAGAACTACCTAATGTAAACCCTAAAATTCTAAATGCCATAACCAATTAACTGAAGAGAAAATCATAAAAGAATGCTGTAAAATACGTAAAATTACGACAAGTTGATTTTATGAACAAAAATTTTAAACCCAAGTGTGGCTTTCTTGACATAACTTTAGGTCTTGCTTGCCTCTTTTTTTGAGTTTAATTTTTTGGCACAATTAATAGTATATCAAAGAGACTACAGTTGCTCTTCTGTAGATCTTTAATGTCATACACCTGTAGAATTGGTCATTTCACAATAGTTTGATGACTAATTGTATGATAAAACAGGGATAATCAGATTGAAGTACTAAGTTTTTAAGACTATATGGACATATAACTCTACCACTTACCCAAAAAAATGTTAGAGTTAAGAAGAACAAGATAAACATGTAAACAATATATTTTCTAAAGAACTTCCATGTATTTCTTTGGAAGTGTATATTTACCAAAAATATAACTAAAATAGCACTGCTGAAAGAGTTCCATTTACATAACTTGCCTGGTTGATCCTTGTATTCTCCGTCTAAACAAAGGCACTCCCATGCACTTCGCATAACTGACAACAATTTGATGGCCAACCTAAGATATATCAAGCAATATGACCAAGTAATTAGTTTAGCACATAATAGTAATCAAACTGTGTTGCAATACAATCTCAAACATGTTTGCCTCAATATTAATGTGAATTTGTTTTATGGAGTCCAAATCATTTGAGGTATGGTTATCTTCAACAATGATAGTCCCTAAGTAGGAATTAACGATTTTTCTTAACCAAATGGAGTAAAATTGCCCGAGTCGTGAAAACATAGTCAAAGATAATACAAATGTTCCTAAGCAACATAGATAATTGTATAAGTGGTACAAACTTGACATTCAGTACCAATTCATGTTCCCATAATTTTCAAGTTTCAAAATGAGGGGTATTCAATCTTCATGATAAAAGGGTGCAAACTATTTGGCGGTGTCTTCATATCCTTTTTAACCTAACCTTAACAAAGGTTCCCGGTCTGTGAGAGTCGTGATCCCTTCCTAATTGGCAAGATATGCAAGTTTCATTTCCAACAAGCCAACTTTCCCATGGTATGGAAAAATAACACTACATCGTGAACAGGAACATAAATATTTAACATTGACACAATAGAATTGGTTTGTATGTAGGGAGTACACTAGGCTTACTAGAGAGGAAGATGTTGTAGATGCAACTAAAGGTTGTGCAGATGTAAGGGATAAATCTCTTGAAGCCCCCTTCCATGCTCTACATGCAAGAATACTAATTAATATATTCACCGGATTATCATTTTATATACTACATAGTGTACTTCTAACTATTTTTATTTACTTCTTTTTTGAACGGCACATAAGGTATTTGAACTTGCATGTACAAGAGAAATGTGAGATTGACTTGTTCAGTATGAGGTATTCATAGGATTAACATTCTAAATACTACATGAGGTATTTGAACTTGGCATGTACAAGTAAAATATGAGATTGCTTTTTTCAGACAGGGTATTAAGACCAACATGGTATCATATAAACCTCCTTATGGTATGTGTATGTAT
>JANDBE010000045.1:34848033-34858178 GCA_024320915.1 Erigeron philadelphicus | reverse complement strand
GATGTAGAGCTCACTCCCGAAAGCTAGCTCAAAGGAGGAGGGGACACCTAGACTTATAAACCACCAACCAATCCTGTACTTGGCCGATGTGGGATCATAACATTATATAGGTATCCTTGAGGCTTGAATCAGATGTTAAGTGTGTGTCTTAGACTCATACTGTCGTTATATATGTAAACATGCGGTAAATGATATGTTGTATATTTTATTTTTATGTTGGCTAGTTTTTATCCTTGTGTCTTACTGCTTCAGATCAAGCTTAGTCTAAGTATGTATTACAATACAATCAAGTACTTGAAAATAGACAGAGAAACAAATGGCTGGCTAGACTTATGCTTTTAACAATATAAATTGCTTCACTTCTTAATTAATTTTGGTTTTGGCAGACTCGATTCTCTTCCCTGAGATGCCTATTGCACTTCGGTTGTCCAGTCATCTTTTGCTTGGTGTGGTTAGGATATACTCAAGAAAAGTCAATTACCTTTTCGATGATTGCAGTGAGGCTTTGCTTAAAGTGAAGCAAGCCTTTCGTTCTACGGCGGTTGACTTGCCACCTGAAGAATCTACTGCTCCATATCATTCAATCACCCTGCCAGAGACTTTTGATCTAGATGATTTTGAGCTTCCAGACAGTGAAAGTTTGCATGGGTTAGTGTGTCAATAACTTGTTTTTGTTTCTTGTTTTTTAAGATATTCAAGTGAAGCATCTGCACGTGTTGTCATTGTGGCATTCAGAAATTGTATCTAACATCTGAAGGCTGAACTTTTATGAGAGAGTTAGAATGAACTTGTATTGTCCCTGCTGGTACTTTTTTTACCACTTTGTACTGATGTTTGGTTGCTGATCTGCATGCTTTGCAGCAATTACGTTGATCACCACATTAGTTCAAAAGAGCAAATCACGCTTCAAGATACTATGGATGGTGTTGTTTTCTCTACATCCAAATTTGGGCTTGATGGTTGGTATCTGTATTCTTTTTTGAAAGACCTTGTTTATATTTTTTCATGCAATTTTCCAAATCTGATCTTTAAAATATGTTTCCATTTTGTAGAGAGGTTTGGTGATGGTGATGCATCTGGTTTGGACCTTGACGAGGTAACAATGCGAAAAATCTGGCTGCAATGATTAGTCACTTTTAGATTTAGCAAAAGTATAATAATGACTCCTCCATTATTCGACCCATTTACTTAAATATTATGAAACGGTATATTATATTCAATTGTTATTGTACAATGATAGAATACAAGGAGAGCTGCATATATATAGATATGACAGGCTCAATTAGGGACAGGCTAATTGGCTAATACACACTTTGGGCCAGGCTAATGTATCGTTAATAATCTGTCTAATATTCCCCCGTGATCTATAGCCGGGGACCGACTTTTAGCTTGGACTTTAAGAAGAGAAAACGTTCTGTTGATAGTGGTTTCGTGAAGACATCGGCAATGTATCGTCAATAATCTGTCTAATAAATATGATTTCGTATGATGGTTAAAGGACGTTAGGAGCTTTCAATCTAGGAGCTCACTTTGGAGTTCGGTTTTATTCCATTTATATATTCAAGTAGTCGAGTTTGAAACTTCAAAGAAATTCAGACTGTATTTGCTCTTCACCTAAATATTCAAGCAATTGCAAAGTAGTATATTTGTAATGTTTGGTTAATTGGAACCCACGGCCACACGTAAAGCATAAACCAATATTCTTGCTTTTAAATCTTACATCATATTAGAATATCTCATATCCTGAGGATATAACATCACATGATCTGCTAATTAGATGTTGGCTTTTGGCCTTTTGCAAGGGCCATCACTAATGCATTATTATGTGCACTTATTTTGTACATTTAATTCAAAGCATCAGTTCCTTATGTAATGATGCATTAGTGACACACCTAGTGCTGTTGCTAGTAAAAACATCAAATTTCTACTCAAATCATGCAACTTTACAAACTATAGATAAGTATATTATCATGACCATGTAGCTATTTGAATGAGTCTATCTCAAGTGTTTCATTATATTTTTACACAAGCTATGCAACTTCACAAACTGAAGATAAGTATATTGCTTGGCCATGTAGCTATTTGCATTTTGCATAAGTCTATCTGAAGTTTTTTAAAAAAATTTTGGTGCAAGCAGGAATTATTGGTTGAGAAGGCTGCGAATGCTGAACATACTACTGGCACATCGAATTCAGAGTATGGTCTTTCTCTTTCGGATTATATTATATAACTATTACAGTAGTATTACGGAGTTTTAGGTTTTATTTACCAACGACTAAGATTCTTTTTTACGGTATCTAATTATCTCTTTGGTTAGAACTTGCCTCCATCTTCTATATTAACCAACTTTAACCAAACTTATGTAGAATGGCCCCAAGTTGTATTTGGTTTCAAATTTCAGAATAGAGGTTATTCTATCTTTGTGTATTGTCATCACATACATTGTACTTGATGTATTACTCCTTAGCAACTGGTACATCGAACTCTTATGCTCTTACTCTCTGTAGTTATAAGACAAACATTTTCGGTTTTTACTGCTTTATCCGCTAATCACAATTTTCTTTGGTAACAAATTTTATCTGGTCAATGCTGGCCTTCATCTTCTTCATCAACTAGCTTTAACTAAGCATGTGTAGAAGGTTGCAAAAGCTGAAGGGGATTTGTAATTTAAGAATAGAGATTTTTGTATTTTTGATGTACAATCATTATATGTATTATACTTGATACCTGAAATTTTAGCAACTCCAGTTTCTATGTATGTATGGGCATATATGCTTATGGAATTCCAAAGCATGATATGAAATGAACATTTTGTTAAGAGCCTCGAGTGTGCAGTAGTCCACCCGGGTGACCCTGACGCCATATCATTTTCCCTATCCCACTAAGGACACGCCACTTTTACAACTGTTGTGCATCATCCCTACCCTGAATGACCCCAGGCCCACCGATTTTTTAATGTGTCCGAGGGAAAAAAATAAAAACATCTCACCACAGATCCTTGTGTGCAATCCTCTCCTACTCCAAAGACCACTATGAATGCATACCCGATGCTCTAAGGGTTTGCTCACAGTCAACTTACCAATTTGTAATCAGGCAATCAACTCTTTTCATGGTTAAAATCTAATGATACTTGTTCCCCTTCCCCTCTTATATATTTTCTAGTGTGTGTTTAATCAAATATTTATATCACGACCATAGGCACCTTTGTGGAAAATTGTGGTCATGTAAATGGTGAACTTTTTGTTGCTTGATGATACTAATAACGGTTTTACCAGATGCGTCTTCTGAATGTTGATAAATTTTTTTTTATAATAAATGTTATCCTCAATACCTTTAGATTACTTTTCTTCCTGTCAGTTATCTAATGCTTTGATCTAAGGCTACGTGGTTCTAACATAATTACGTATTGCAGTTATGGTGTTGACCCGCATGCATCTTTTCAATTCAAAGCACCCACATCCAGTGGTGTTGTAAACCAGGTCCGTAAGAAACATGTAGTTATTTCTATATTACTTTCTATTTTAATTTCAAAACCCCAAATTTTACGTTCGTGCCTTTTTTCATATCAGCAAATGGAAGAGGATGATGAAGACAATGAACCAGCTGACTATGCCCAGGCTCCGTGTACTCCTGGACTATGGGAGGAGCCAAATTTATCCAACATTCAAGAAACTTCTGCATGTGATGATCACCAGGAACCAGAAAATCATACCATAACAGAATTCGCGGTGAAGAACTTAGAAAATGCGTCCACTAATGAGCCTCATGAACATCATAATAGTTTTGAGCATCATGGACATCATGATAGCTTTGAGCCTCATGAACATCACAATAATACAGAGTCTCATGAACATCATAATGGTTTTGAGCCACATGAGAAATCATTACCACACATTGCTGCAACAGAAAAGATGCTGATGGACGATCTTGGTTCAGCACCTTTTACAGAATCCGTTTTAGCTGACCATGTTAAGTCCATGTCTGAAGCTGTTGTTCCTGTGTCCAAGGATTCCGCCAATGTGGAAGATCTAGATAAACGTGGTAGGGGCGAGGAGCCTGGAGTTTGGACTGTTAATGATAACCGTGAAAATTGTGTTGGACATCAAGGCATGTTTAATGACATTACTCGTGTAGTCATGTTGAATATATTTATAAGGATCTCTCTTATTTTGGATATCAATTTCTCTTAATGCTGCAGGGGATCAGGAGAATTTAGGCTACCTTACCACTGAATTGGAATCAAACACTGAACCCATTTTGGAACCCAAGGATCCCATAATTTCCGCTCAGTCTACTGAGGAGAGCATGTCAAGTGCTTCCTTCCCAAGTCTTAGGCCATGTGTAACTCTTCTGAATCATGAAATTAATGGTAAGAATCTTGCTAAATCTCTTTTACCGTCCAATCTAACTGCCCTGCACGCACTTTCATACCAATTGTTTAATTATGTTCCAGGGGAAGGAATACATGTAACTGAAGCATTGCATAAAAAGTTGCCAGAAGCTCATCTTTGTGAAACTAGTCTGAATGACGACGTCCAGTTGGCATCTAATGTATCAAACAGACAGGTGGACAACATAATTGAAAGTGAGGTTCAGGTTGATAACATCAACAACTACACCTCTGACTTTCCTGCTCCTGAAAAACTGCTCTCTTTACCGCAAGGGCTTTCAGATGTACCTAGATACTTTGTACCAGAAACTACACCAGGCGAAAAAGGCACAGAAACCTCCGGAAGAAAACGCAGTTTTGCTGAAAGCTCGATGACTGCTCAAAGTTTGGATTTGAATCAGTCTGCAGGCTTTTTCACCACAAATATGACGGAACAATCTCGTTTTACCACAAATATGACTGAGCCGCCCCTTTTCACCACAAATAATACTGAACAATCTTATTTCACCGCAAATAGGTCTGATCAATCCCTTTTCACCACAAATAGGACTGACCAATCTTTTTTCACCACTAATAGGAGTGAACAGTCCGTTCTGAATGATCAATCCTATTTCACCACAAATAGGACTGACCAATCTTTTTTCACCACTAATAGGACTGAACAGTCCGTTCTGAATGATGGTGATTTGTTGTCTTCAATATTAGGTATGCATGGGGTCCCTCTCCTCTCTTTCTTTTTGTTTTAAATGCCATTCTGTAAACAGTTCTTCGATAAGGAATTTCATTTTGTGTACAGTTGGGAGAAAATCTTCAATATTAAAAATGAAGCCCACTCCTCCTGTGTCTACAAAACGACGTCGATCTGCTCCCAAGACTCCCAAAACTGGCATGTCGAAAAGGAAGGTGCTCATGGATGATTATATGGTTTTGCATGGCGAGTAAGTTTTATTCTTTTCTTGAATTTAGTTAGGCCCACTGTTTGCTCTTGGTTCTCGAATTTTATATCCTTCATTCATCTAGTTGTGCAAGTTACCCAAAAAATGCGGCATTGTTTAATATTCATTATTTTAGATAAATTAAAATACAATTAACTAAGAAAATCATTGAGGAAGTTAAAAGTAGAGCTGCATTAAAAAAATTACTTCACATAAAATATCATATGGTGAATCGTTCAAAGGGTCAACCTCAAATCGTTCTGTGTTTTTAATATTGCTGCTGTGAGTATAATCATATCTTGAAAATGTTATATCTGTATTGTTTGTGTGTATCTATAGAAGTAAGGATCAGTTTTCCGTATGCCCCGTATGTGTTCTAAAGCTAGAGTAAAGTTAAGATGAAAAAGTGTTGTAAAAAGTTGTGATGGTAAGTTATCAAAGCAAATTAGAGTGAAACATTACGTGCAGATGGGGAGGACCAAAACCCCATAATTTATGTAAGATATAGGAGATAATGGTTGCCACTTGATTCACATTTAGTGTTTCTGACATCTCCTGTATATATCAAGTACCGAACTACCCCCAATGAATAGTAAAAAATGAATTGAAACTATGAAAGGATAATAACATGAATGTCGGGATGATCGAAACCCCATTTATGTAATTAATGTAAGAGGACTATTGGAGACATGAGTGCCACTTTAGTCGCAATCACTGCTGAGTTGATTTTTTCCATGTCTGTAATTGCTAATAAAGTTGTTTTTCAAACAGCACAATACGCCAGCAATTGACGAACACTGAAGACATTCGCCGGCTAAGAAAGAAAGCTCCATGCACTCGCTCTGAAATTTCAATGCTTGAAAAGCAATTCTGGAAAGACGAAATTTTTATTGAACCCATATTCACAGGTGAGCTGTTTGTGGACCAATTCTGAATGTTATGCTTGCTTTTTATTTTATTTTATTTTGCATTGATCATATCTTCACGTATGGAAAATGGAACGTTCTGTTGAAGGTTGCTGGACTCACCAAGTTATAATACATTTTATTACAGGGGTGTCGTTCAAATTGTCTTCCTTGCACAGTCAGCCGTATGATCTAGGTAAAATAGTTGTCTCTCAAAGTGATGCTTCTCTAGAAGGTGGAGCTGATCCAAAATCAATTCCCCATAATGATGAAAATAACATTCAACTTGAAGTTGGGACAAACAACATGGGTGTCGCGGCTGGGGATAATGTTTCTAAAGAAGACGCTGGTGAAGATAAAAACGGCTATGAAGGGCAGCCACCTGGGTTTTCTTTGGTGGCTGGTGAAGATAAAGATGTTTATGAAGGGCAACCACCAGGGTTTCCTTTGGTGACTGGTGGAGATAAAGATGTATATGAAGGGCGGCCACCTGGGTTTTCTTTGGTGACGGACAGCCACGCATACGATAACAATACAACGAATTTAGATTACTACCAGAGTCGAACACCGATACATACTACTGGAGATGTGGCTGAACCGTTCAATTCTGAACATGATCTTATGGAGCAGGGAACTGCGATGGAGATTGATCCTAAAAGCTTTTCAGATGTTGTCATGCCTATCGAGGTTGAATCACTGACACATGATAATGTAGTCCCAACCCATAATTATGACATGTCGGCAACACCAGGTGTTGTTGAAAACATCAACCAAATTGATGCTTCTCAGCAAACAGCTGAACAAGGTGCCTACTCAAATGACAATATGGGTTTACATTCTGCTAACATGAATATAAATAGCAATATTGAAAGTAGTGTGACATCTGAAGCAAGGGTTGATGTTGCATCCATTGGAGAAATATCAGGGGAAAAACATGACGATGAAATCAGGAGAGATGAGGAAGGAGCTGTAAATGAAGGTGCAGCATCATATCCAAATGGCGAGTCTGATGCCCAGAAGTTGGTCTATCATGGTATATTTGGTGAAGACTATGTAACAGCTGGAGCATACGATGCCGAAGTGAATCCGGTGACGGTAGATGCTTTGGTGGAAGAAAGAGAGAGTTCAGGTCATCAGGTTACTTTCCCGACATCTGAAATGAACGCAAAAGACAACCCTGAAAATAAAAGGGTTGACGATGAGGCAAGTCCATTTACCATAATGAAAATTGTCATACGATGCTTACAAAGTTTCACGATGTTATTCTTTAGTTCAAATATTATAAAAGAATGAGCAACTGAAAATTTCATTGTTGTTTTCTTGGTGCAGGAGTATACTCATTCTGTAGTTGAACCTGATACAGGTGTGTATTCTTGCTTTTCTTTATTTCTGATTTTAATGTCTCTAAATGCATGCTGGTATCAATATGAATTAACATGTGTTTCTCCAGATTTTCTAAATTTTGATGATGTTGATGATGATGATGCTGGTGGCGATTATGCGCCTGATGTGGAAACAACCCGGGTTATTGATAACACTGGATGGTCTTCACGTACAAAGTATGTATCTGTACATGCTATTCTGTAGGGTACCTGTTATTAAAGGTTATATGCTTACCCTTATGAGAACTTTAAATTCGTGGTAGGGCCGTTGCAAAATATCTCCAAATTATGTTTGACAAAGAAGGAGAGCGTGGAAGGAATATGGTTTGTGTAAACAACCTGCTGGTTGGCAAAACACGCAAGGAAGCATCAAGGATGTTCTTTGAAACACTGGTATGTTTGTCATGATATTTGTGCATTTGCATCACTCTAACCAGGGCCAAGTAATAGGTGAATATATGCAATTGCAGGTTCTTAAGACAAAGGATTACATCCACGTGGAGCAGCCGGATCCATATGAAAACATCAATGTATTTCCTCGAGCGAAGCTTTTGAAATCAGACTTTTAATAAAATAAATTACGGATTATGCACACTTGCAAAACCAAGGAACTGCTTGGAGCTGTGGATTACTGCTCTTACTTAGATTTGTTGTTTGTTTAATGTCGTGTCTTGTAGCTTATTAAGTTATGTTGGTAGCTTTAACCATGGAGTCAACTAGTCAAGTAGATTATGTAGCACTCGATATGGTTGTTAGAGTCTCTGATGTTTTATGGATCATATTTATTTGTATATACGTATATAGAGTTAATCAATGCTAATTTATTGCTACTGTTATTATCGTGTAATCTGACCGTGTTTGCGATCTCCCAAAGTTGTAAATTGTGATTGATAAAACCTTCTAACTTGCGGTAATTTCTGATAACTTGTTGACGACATCTTGACTATGGCCTCGCTTATTTGAGACGCGAGTGTAGTCAAATACTTGGCATATTAATCATTATATTATTGATAACCATGGAGCTCCAAGGACTATTCATGCTGGAGTGGAGCGGCTCTTGGCGGTTTTTCACAACCTTTTAACCTTGATGATTATGTAAATTTACATCATTGATAATTTTTTAGGCAGCTGTTTCGGATCACTCAAATTGATAATGTCATGACCAGATCCAGTCTCCAGATAATTTTTTAGTTGCTCATGTGTGCTCTTGAGGAGAACCAACTCTTGGCAGCTCAATATTGATTCTACAAGCTTTTGATTCTACTAGCTTTTTTAGCGAGAAAATCATGCAAAGTTACATCAGTAGTAATGAAATTCTTCGAGTAACATTGCCACTAGCCACCAAAATACTTGGAATATGCTTGTACCTATTAAGGTAAACATAGTTTTCTTAATACATGACTTTCTAATACATAACTAAAAGAGGATCCGGAAGAAATACTTTCGCACATTCTATAAGAACTTTTATGTTTTTATGTTAATATTAAATGCTACTCTCTAATTTTATGCTCTTTACCAATCCACATACACTATACCAAAATTTCAATTAATGGTTATCATACAAATTTGCCTGAAAACCCAACATTACACCGTCCATTTTAATGCAAAATGACACGTGATGGTAATTGCCGAACAAAGTATCTGCAAAACCCAACATTTCCACTTTTCTTTTCTAACATAATAATTCCCCTTTAGTCAGTTTCCCAAAAATTGTAATTAATTCGCCTTTAGCCAGCCTTTTTTTAAATCTTTTTTCTCAAAAATGGTAATTCCTTTCAGCCAGACTTTTTTCCTCCGTAAATCGAAATCCCCTTTCAGTCAGCCATATTTTCCCGAAAATAGAAATTCCCCTTTACCCAGCCCTTTTTTCCCGCAAAATTTCACGAACCCGGAGCGAGATTCAGCAAAATTTGAGCGGTATTAGAGTGGAATTTGAGCCAAATTGAACAAAATTTTAGCGGAATTCGAGGGAAATTCGATCAGAAAAAAGGCGTAGCCCCCTTGGGCTACGCTGGTCTTTCTTTCAAAATGAAATTATAAAAATCAGTAAATACTTACGCTTCGGTCGTTCAAAATGCACAGCAACCAAAGGACTGAGATAACCTTCGGAATTTTCGTACGGAAAGTAAAAACCAGGAAAACCTTGTCTCGGATAATATGTAATAGGTCCAATAAATTCAGAATCAGCTGGACTTTCTCCTGCACACGACACCCAAACAGTGTTCAACTAGAGAAAAAAAAAATTATGGTAAAAAAATGAACGAAAATTCGATAATTTTGCCGTAGCAAATTATAAAATAAAAGGTTCACCTGCAAACGTTTGTTACTGTCGCCGGACAACGCTATGTCTGTAATATTTTTTTTAAGTTCTGGTGGCATATCGTCAGGTAATTCTTTCGGATCAGTGTAATACTGCGGTCGCCAACCGTAAATCTACAAAATGATTTTTTTTTTAAATATACATTAAAATGTGCAGGAAAAAGTTGCACTTAAACAGAGATGCAGCAAGTCGGTAGCCCAAAAAAGGAAGTAA
>JANDBE010000045.1:34795172-34809612 GCA_024320915.1 Erigeron philadelphicus | reverse complement strand
ATAACCTACTCGAAAAGTTCGCGAACTTAATCGAGCTTGTGCTTATTTACAACCTTACCTTGAATATTATATATTTTTACATCACTAACTTGACTTAAAACTTAGGTTAATTCGAGTCGAGCTCGAAAGTGTCGATACGTAAGTCGAGCTCGAGTTTGAAAATTAAAGCTTGGTCGAGCTCGAGTCGAGTTTCGAGTTTCGAGTTTTATAGTCAAGTCGAACTCGAGCTTGACACTGTAGCTGCTCGTTTAAGTTGCCCCGTTAAAAATAAAAAATCTAGTTCTGGAAACTGGAATATACTTGCTGTAGCAGTTATTTTGTAAATTACTGTTATGCTAAAACCAGCCAAAATCAATTCTCTATTTCCGGTTTCACCTATCTTTCACCTTCTTATTCTCCCCGTATCCCCCACCCCCTGCATTTTCTTTTCCAACTATCTTTCTTTCTGACTTCAATTATTCAACACAAAAACATTTCCAAACCAATAACAAACTCCCACGATCTCTTCTCACCCCCTATATTCTCTCCTTCAAAACGACGTCGTTATTCCATTTTCCAAATTTCACCCGTCATGACTAACAACCACCACCCCGCCGTCGATGACTTATTCTCATCGTTAAACTCATCTCCGTCAACTCCTCAGCTGAATTCCGGCAACAATTCTCCCAATTTAATCAATTTCGACGATGAACCTGATTTCAGTTACCATAATTACACAACTGCCACTACTAATCCTAATACTAATACTAATAAACCGCTTATGGTTTTCGATCGGTTTTACGATTCATCTTCCGATGACGGCGGAGCTACCGGAAGTGCCGGCGGCGATAACTTGTTAGTTCAGTCGGCCGGAAACCGGTTAGATTATATGATGCAGTATTTAGATAAGAAATTATTGACAGTTGATGAAAAGGATAATGATATTGATGTTAAACAAGCGTTGCCGGAGTTTATAGGTAGTGGTGGAGGGTTAGGGATGTTTAAGTTACCGTTTCGAGGTGCCGTGCATCCGAATCGGCCACCGAACATTGAATTTCGGCCGCATCCGTTTAGAGAGACACAAGTTGGGTGTTTTTTGAGGTTATTAGAAGGGAACGGGGACGGGAAGCAGTTATGGGCGGGATCTGAGTGTGGTGTAAGGGTTTGGGATGCTAAGGATATGTATAATGAAGGGGAAGGGGAAGTGGAAGTGCGGTTTTGTGAGTCGGTTAGGACTTCGCCGACTTTGTGTTTGGTTGTTGATGATGGGAATAAGGTGGTGTGGAGTGGGCACAAGGATGGGAAGATTAGGTGTTGGAAAATGTTGGAAGTTTTTGATGAAGGTGATGATTGTTTTAAAGAGTGTGTTTCGTGGCAGGCGCATCGTGGACCTGTGCTATCCATGGTTGTTTCGTCTTATGGTAATGTATCTTGCCGTTGTGAATTTTGATTGATATTGTTTAGCATTAATGTTTCTTTGAATGTTATGCATATATGATTCACTCTTACAATTTCATAGAATTGGCCATATATAGGTTTCATGAGGTCTTTGTATTAGAATGATATGTTTAAGTTAGATCTAATTTAGATGAGCATGTTGAACTTTTAAGAATTTATTGCTCGTTGGGTAACATCCCATGCAAGTTTGAGGATTATGACAAGATTACATGCTTTAGGCTCTTGATGATCGTAGTCAATTAGGTCTGTAAATTTATGTGATTGCTGGTTCCATATTGCATAAGTTCCTTAAATGGACACTATGTGATATATAAACCTCTTTTACACAACAAAAACTATAAAAGGAGTTGCAACTTACAAGTGAGACTGGATATGGCGTCAATGATAGTGGTAACCTGGGTGTGTAATTATGCATCACTTTCACTGCTCTGGTCTACGTGTCCCAACTTACATCCAGTCTAGCTTAGTTCAAGCCGCATCAGCTCATGCCTTTAGAGATCTGTTCCAAACGTATATGATTACTCACAAGAGACCTTTTCCCTTGTACAGACAAGTCATGTTTTGTGACTTTCTTCTAATGTTCATTACAAGAAACTTAAAAACTTTGATGATTTGTGTCTCCTCATGAGAACGGATATATTCTTACTTATATTGATAAGGAGAAATTAGAAATATGTGATTATGATGTTAAAACTGGTTACAAGAATGACTATTGTACAATCATTAATCAAATTGCTATATTTTGGTGGTATCTGATACTGAATTGCATCCAGGTGATCTATGGTCTGGATCTGAGGGTGGTTCAATAGTTGTGTGGCCATGGGAATCACTGGAAAAAGCTTACATGCTGACAAAAGAGGAGAAACATATGTCATCTCTGATAATTGAGAGGTCATACATCGATCTCAAGAACCAAGTCACCACAAAAGGCATCTCCTGTAGTGTGCTTACAGCGGACGTTAAATATCTGTTGTCTGATCATTCAGGGGCAAAAGTTTGGAGCGCAGGACCTCTATCATTTGCATTATGGTAATGGACTAGTTGTTATTTGTAGGACACTAGTTATTCGTACTTAAGTTCTTTAATGAAAAAAATTACAAGTTTTAAAAAATATTTCTAACTGCAGGGATGCATATACAAGGGAGTTGTTGAAAGTGTTCAATATCGATGGTCTTGCTGAAAATTTGACAGTAATACAGGATCTCACTGCAGAAGAAGAGGCAAAAATGAAATTTGCATCTTATCCTAAGAAAGAAAAAGCACCAAGCTCAATGAGTTTCTTCCAGCGTTCACGTAATGCAATAATGGGAGCAGCTGATGCTGTTCTTCGAGTTGCTGCGAAAGGGGCTTTTGGTGATGATATTCGTAGAACTGAATCATTGATCATAACAATTGATGGAACCATTTGGACTGGATCTGCAAATGGATTAATAGTGAAGTGGGATACAAATGGAAACCGATTGCAAGATTTCCAGTATCACTCCTATGCTATTCGTTGCTTATGTACATTTGGGTTACGTGTATGGGTCGGGTATGCGAGTGGGACACTACATGTATTGGATCTTGAGGGTAATTTGCTTGGTGAGTGGGTTGCTCATCGCAGTTCTATCATTGATATGGCTGTGGGGTCTGGTTATATCTTTACATTGGCAAGTGATGGTGGCATACGTGGATGGAGTATATCGTCTCCAGGGCCTCTAGACAAATTATTACGTTCAGAGTTATCTGGCAAAGAATTAGAGTACACAAGACTTGAACATTTTAAAATTTTGGCTGGTACATGGAATGTTGCTGAAGGAAGAGCCACACATGATTCACTTATATCTTGGCTGGGGTCTGCAGCCAAAGATGTTGATATTGTTGCTGTTGGCTTACAGGAGGTTGAAATGGGTGCTGGGTTTCTTGCAATGTCTGCTGCCAGAGAAAGTGTAAGATGGTTTACATCATATTTTTGAAATTAAATGTTTCACATAGTTTTCTTGGTTCATTTGCTTTTGCTTACTTAAAGATCAAATTAGAGAAGCTTCGTTGATTGGCATTGTTGTGATATGATTGAAGCATGTTTTATTATGGTTGCATGGCACTTAACATGATGCTCTATTGCGATGGCCAATCACATCAAATAAACATGATTGGTGATTATTCACTGATGGCTATGTTAAGAATCTTCTGATTTTCTAGAGTTTATTTACATGATGGTTATTCTGGATTTACATTATGTTCTTTTCTTGCTTTCTTTTCTGGATTTACATTAGTTGTTAGGTGTTGCATCTGTTCATGCTTACTGAATTAACCTATTTGTCCCCCAAGTCGGGATGGGCCACCCATATATCATACCAATTCTCATTCACCTATTGTGCCTAAAAGTGGTTTAATTCATCCAATTTGTTAGCCAGAAAGATTTTGCAAGCAAATCCTTTATCTGTTTGTCTCTTATAACATATCTAGGTTTATAAAACCAATCAAAAACTTTTGTATCATCTCTTTTTCTGCATTTTTGTTTCATTCTTGGTTACTGTGAGTGTAAGGTAAGCTAATGAATTACATCTTGTTCCACCAAGAGATATCAGGATTTTGATGTTCTTTTTTCCTGCAGATGCAGTTAGGTCTTGAGGGAAGTAATGCGGGGCAGTGGTGGCTGGACATGATTGGCAGAACCCTAGACGAAGGTTCTAGTTATCATCGTGTTGGTTCTAGACAGTTGGCAGGCATGCTTATTGCAGTGTGGTGAGTATTTTGTGAGGATTGGGTATTCTGTTTTGGGTTTAAATCATACTATTCTTTTTTAACTTCGTGTAATGAAGCATGTTTTACTTTCAGTAGCAGTTATTGAGTTTCAGTTGACTCGTCATTTTTAATGTTTTGACTACTGAATGTCATTTCAGGGTCAGCAATAATATTAGAGGTAATGTTGGAGATATTGATGTTGCAGCGGTTCCATGTGGATTTGGAAAAGCTATTGGTAATAAGGTATATGCTGCAGTTTAATCATGCTAATTTATTTGATCTACTTGAGATCGAATTTTATTACTAATGCACTGGTATGTACAGGGAGGAGTTGGTTTAAGGATGAGAATCTATGGGCGGGTTATTTGTTTCGTGAATTGTCACTTTGCTGCACACCTGGACGCTGTTATTCGTCGTAATGCTGATTTTGATCATGTATATAAGACAATGTCCTTCAGTCGGTCACCGAATATTGTGAATGCATCATCTGGTATGGTGCCATACCTTTTCTTATCTTGCTTGCTTGCCTGCTCATCTTTCTCATTTTGGATTCTCTATGGTTCTCGCTTGGTTCCCTTCCTACTTTTTGCAGCAGGAGTCTCATCTGCAATCCAAATGCCCCGTGTTGTAAATGTAGGTACATGCTCTTTTACTTGTGTCAATAACCCTTTTTTAGGAAAGTGAATAACGCCCGATCATTAGAAGTTAGAAAATATTACACTCCATAAATGGTCAGAGATTAATGATGTTATTGCAGGCTTTGGGCGCTCTGTCTATGGATGAGTTGCCAGAGCTATCTGAGGCAGACATGGTTGTGTTTTTAGGCGACTTCAATTATCGGCTTGATGATATATCGTATGATGAAGCACGGGATTTTATCTCTCAAAGAAGCTTTGATTGGCTCAGGGAGAAGGATCAGCTGCATATTGAAATGAAAGCTGGAAGTGTTTTTCAAGGAATGCGTGAAGCTATCATTACATTTCCCCCCACCTATAAATTTGAAAGGCATCAAGCTGGTTTAGCAGGTATTTGATGCTGTATATCTGTTGATACTCGTATCTATACTTGTTCTATGGCCAAAATGGAGTAATTAGATAGTTAGAATGTTGTCTGATGTTCTAAAATTTATGGTTGTAGGGTATGATTCTGGTGAAAAAAAGCGAATCCCTGCATGGTGTGATCGAGTCTTGTATCGTGACAGCCGTCCAGATTCATCAGACACATGCAATTTAAACTGTCCTGTAGTTTCTTCTGTTATACAGTAAGTTTGCTCCATTCAGATGGTGCTTTACTTGATGAACATGACATCATCATCATGATTATAAGTGACTGAGTGGCTTACTTCTGATCAGGTATGAGGCTTGTATGGATGTGACAGATAGTGATCATAAGCCTGTGCGTTGCATCTTTAATGTGGAACTGGCTCGAGTTGATGAGTCAAAACGAAGAAAAATATTTGGAGAAATTATCAAATCTAATAAAAAAATTAGGAGTATTCTTGAAGAACAGTGCAATGTTCCAGAAGCTATTCCCAGTACGAACAATATAATTCTTCATGACAGGGATTCATCAGTCTTGAGGATTACCAATAAATGCGGGGAAGATGAAGCTCTGTTTAAAGTTATATGTGAAGGCCAGTGTACTATTAAAGATGGAAAACAGGCTTCCAGTCACCGTCCAAGAGGTTCTTATGGCTTTCCACGATGGCTTGAGGTGAATTTATATACATGTATTGAACATTGGACTAAAAAATTTGTTGTGATGCACTCACGGTGAAGATAGCTAACAATTGTCTATTGCTTTGAACCAGGTCAAGCCAACAGTGGGTATAATAGAGCCAAATCATATTGTAGAGATATCAGTTCATCATCAAGGATATGAAACCCTAGAGGAATATGTAGATGGTGCTCCGCAAAATTGCTGGTGCGAAGACGTCCGTGATAAGGAAGTTATGTTGATGGTTGAAGTGAGGGGCAGTTGTACAACAGAAACAAAATGTCACAGAGTTCGTGTGCGCCATACCCACAGCTTTTCAGAGAGGTCAATGCCTATGGAGCAGAAACCTGATAATTCAGCCCGTGTCCATGCAAATGTACTTCACCGTTCTGATATCAAGTGGTTGACTGGTTCACGTGATGTTGTTGACCATTTACGCGATCTGCATACTCCTTAAGAGTTATCTGGCTTAGTTATTCACAAGATGAGGTGATCATCTTCCTGATCTTGATATATATTCATTTTGACAAGAGAATGATTCTTATACATTGTCCAGGTCTCCGGAAGAGAGCATGGTTATTGAGGTTTTTTTTTTTGCCTCGAGTATAAGTGTTAATTATGTGTTCATAACTTTTTTTTTTTCTCGGCTTTTGGGTGGATGGGATGGGGATGGGTATGTGATTTATTACTTATTAAGGTTAGAAGTCGAATGTTGTTATTAAGTCTTGGGTTACTTGGGTTTTGTATATATAATCTTTATAAAGTCTGTTATACTGAGATCATAATGGCAAATATTTGTGCAAGAAATATCAAGTGTTTTATTTCTCAAAGCTGTATGAATGGACGGTAAGAGATGAAATGCTTGGAAATTAGTCTAAATTGTTATAATGATGCTAACGCGTGACCCGAAGATGACAAAGGTTTTCTGGAGCACATTTGCTTCATTAAAATGGCTCAAGAAGTCAAGGACAAGTATTATATAACTTTTCTCCACATTTTGTCCCACCAACTCACCAAGTACATACATAAATTGTTCAATTCTACCCCTCGAGTGTATAAAGTTGACAAAATAAAGACTCGTATATTTCAACCAATTTCACCAATAATCTCTAGTTATATAACTAGCACGTTATATGTGCAATGCAGCAGTATGATGGCGGCATCAGATGGTGATGGTGGTCACGACGTCAAATGGTATAGGTAATTGATGTAAACGTATTTAATATAAAGAAGGTCGTATAAACACTTTATAATACAAGAAGCTGATGGTGTAATTTAATACTAAGGGTTGGTGATAATTTAATTCATTAAAACTAATTTGGTCAATTAGTATGTCTTATTTTTTTAACTTTCAATATGGGATTATAACTTTTATATATAGAAGTATAAAAGTACACACATTATTGCTTATAAATTTGCTTAACATCACATTAAGTATGAAACGGCTATGAATGAAAGCTGTTACAGTTTTGACATCACAAGGCATACCATAATACAACATACATAGACTCTGCTAAACATTCCTTTTTTCTTTTTCTAGCAACAAGTCACACTCTCACATCAGCAACCATCGGTGCAAAAAACACTGACAGTTGTGTTCACTTGCAGCTACAATAATGCAACATACAATTGAGGGATAATTTTTGGTGTTATTATAACGGAAGAGAGTACCCACGTAGATATGTAGAATCGACCCCTGACTCTCGCACCAATGCCACTCGACCAGTCCTTGCGACCTGCATATTAAAATGCAATTAGGCACCATTAGGGAAATGATGCAATGCAGAGAACAGCATCAAACACCATGCATAGTTATACCTTAATGACTATTGTTTTTACTAGTATTAATATTTCATGTAATAAACACAATTTGGATAGTAATACAGCTCCAAAATAGAAGATATATCAGAATGAGGCATGATACAATGTCGAGACTAGGGGTTTGAGAGAATGAATTGCTGGGGAGAACCCCAAGTCCCTAACTAGATAGGAGCAGGCCATAATACAGTCGTGCAGAAGATTGAAAAATGAAACCCAGTATTGGAGTTCGAGGTCAAAAGTTTTAACGAACCTCACAAATTCCATAGGACTCTAACAATCTTTGCAATGCAAACAACTTGTTGAAGTCTCCTGTGAGCTGAAATATGAATAACAGAAGATATCAGAAACAAGAATATTTGAAATCGAAACACCTCAAGATCAACACGTAGAAAATTTACTTCTAGTGTGATAGTGTGATCAGAAACATCAACAGGCTTGGCTCGAAAGATGGTGGCGATGTCTAGGACATCCCTTCGAACAGCAGAGCTAGCAGCAACTTTAATTAACATTAGCTCACGTTCTGCAAATGGTAGATGGGTGATATCTTTGACCTAAATATAAACAATATTTCCTTTCATTAAATTATAAGTTTTCCATGCCTGAAGTAAGATACGGCGAAAATAATAGTGGTCGATTTTAAGAGAATTTCAAGAGGTTTAACTTTTAAAGAAATAATCTCACCTCATGAACATCCACCAATTTGCGGAACTGCTGAACCAACTTGTAAATAGATTCATCTGTACCAGCAATCACAGTCGTAATGCGAGATAAACCCTCCATTTCTGCTGGACCTACGGCCAGACTCTGTTGACACCAGTTCCAAAGACGATTATTAGATATTATTTGCAAACTACATCTTACTTTAAAACAATTGTATCTTCAGAATTAGCAAAGAAGAAGAAGAAGAACCTGAATGTTGTAACCCCTTCTGGATATAACTCCACTGACCAGGTTGAGAACTCCAGGAGTATCATTGACCAGAATGTTTAAAGTATGAGACTGCCGACCAGTTGACTGCAACATTAATAATTTGGGTGTCAAAAGTGAAATCTATGAGTAGTCACAAGTCCCAGTAAACATGATTATATCCCATAACTATTTCCCCTTTTCTAAATATTAAAAACCTGTGGGTGTTAGAATGAGAATAACAACAGACATCTTTAGCTTGAAGAATATTAACTAATTAAGCTGAACTGTTCGCTATCTTAGAAACTATAAGTGTGTTTGGCGAAACATATAAGTTATGATGCATCTAAGATATTATAATAATCTTTCATCAATAAAGGGATCAAGTATAAATATAGCGATAAGGAACAAATGAAAGATGATAAATTGATATCTTACATCTTCATCATAGACTACCCCCCAATTGGCGTCAAGAACTTGATCCATTATGCAGATATTGTTGTACTCCACAGGATACACATCACCCTTCATTCAAACAAGATTATTAATAACACAAATGAAATCAAAAATTGATTTAACAACTAATTTGTTCAAATCTTGTTAACCACTTAACAGATTAAAGTGTTAAATAAGTAGAAATTTGGTCTAAGCAGTACCAGACACAGTGAAAGTGTGCCAACTAAAGAATTAATTGTGGTGTGAAACTGCAGATTTAGTAACTTACATATATTATGTCTTGCAGAAATCAAAGTAAAAGTCTTAATCATTTTATCATTCTATTGTATCATTAATATATTATACATTGCCTTTCTATCTCTGTCACAATTCCATGCTAAACAGAATAGAGTTATAAGGTGGTGATATGTGATATATGCAATTAGGGAGCATACATTGCAAGGAAAGCCTTTAAAGATTAGACAGCTTACCCCTGACATTGCAGTCGAATCCTCATCAACCGTGCAAGTAACACTTGATGAAGTGGCAATTGGAGTTGCAGATTCTAGATCTGGGTAAGATGCTGCAGAGAAGTTCCAAAATGGTGCAGTTTCACCCAGTTTTTCCCGTCTTAGAGCGATCTAAAAGTCACAACAAATTCAGTCAGGAGATTCAATGGACATTTATGGGCTTTGGGACCAACTATCATTCTGGTAGAAAATTTAAATTTCTATGAAATATATGTAACACATAAAAGAAATTAAGAAAACTTATGCTTGTGCTTGCATACCTTTCCTGTTCTAGTGAGCTCTTGGATTCCGAACTTGGCTAAATTTCTCTGAACAGCAACAATCTTCCCAGGATCCCCGGTAACCTAAATTGACCAGATGAGAAAATTAGCGTTACATAATTACTAGCAATATTATCAAAATTACAAAACCCTTTTTTTGTTGACGCATGTATTAATAACAAAACAGTGGGACTGTGGGAGTATGCAACTGTTCAGATTCTATGACAAGAAACTACCTCTATAGTCAACGAGCTTTCTGATGCATCCACAACGTTGGCTCTAAAGACGTCTACTAGCCACATAATCTAAAGGGTAAAAGTAACCCTTTATCAGACTCAAATAAAATATTCTCTCTGCCATTTTGTATAATTGAATATCATAGAAGTATGCAAAACACTAAAACCTCAGCTCGTGTGGTTGGATCTACATTAAGCTTCACAAGCATCAATTCCCGTTCTACTTGTGGTTCCTTGGAAAGGTCTTCCACCTGATACATCAAACACGTCAATCATGTATATAATCAAACGAACACCCAAGATTCATATTTGATGGTCAAACAAACCTTTATGACGTTCACAAGCTTGTTGAGCTGCTCCACAACTTGTTGCAAGACCTTTTCAGTTCCAGAAACAACTATAGTAAACAAAGCCTTGTCCTTATTTAAACCAACAGCAAGTGACTCGATATTGTAACCTCTTCTAGCGAAAACTCCTGCGATTCGGTTAATAATACCACTTTCATCTCCTACGAACACCGAGATAGTGTGGCGCTTCACTCTAGTTAATACATAAACCAAATAAATTTCATTAAAAGGATATTCCTACCTTTATGGTTAATAGCTTTTTCAAAAAGCTTAAAAAGCATTTGTCATATATTATTTATGTTGTTATTAATTGTACATTTTGTCAGTAATTTTAGTGTAACCGAGGTATTTTAGCTGAAGTTTGATTATTATATAAATGACATTAAAATACGAATTTAAAAAGGAAAAAAAAAAAAAAGAAAGAAAAGAAAAGAGGTATACTTGGAAGAAAGTGGCGGGGCAGCAACTCCATTAAGGGTAGAAGTTGATGCTGGAGCTCCATTGCCGGAGTCGGAGATAGCATTAACCAGCTTAAAAGCAAGACATCGACGAACAGCTGATTTAGTGAAAGAAAATGGTGATGCTAGTGTTGGTGGTTGTTCAAATCTGCAGCCGTGGGTTAGTGGTGGCGCCGGAGTAGAGACAGACCGCATTACACTCATTTTTGTTGCTTTGCTTTTCCGGCGTTACTCTGTCTATTATGAGTAATTATTAAAAGGGTGGAGGCGGCGGGTGGTAAGAACATATTGACCGTGGTGCTTGGTACACATCACATTTTTATGTCAACGTGCTCACACTATTTTTGTCATATTTTTTTTTGTTTAAACGTTATTTTTATTTTAAACCGCAAAGATTAGACTCGGGCTCCACATAAAGAAAGGCTAGTCAAATAAACCTTTAAAAGATATTATTTTAACAAATCTACTTGTCTACCGATTGCAAATTCTTGGAAATGTATCACCAAGATTAAATATGTTGGCAAACTAAGCGAGCGTTTGATTTTAAGGCAAGTGAGTGCATTTCTTTGGCATAAAGCTCAAATGTAATGTAACGTTCATATTAACTTGTATTTTTGATGGCTTGCCCCAAATTACACATTTGATGTTTCCCGTGAGAATGTAGAACTAGTTAGTAGCCTCATTTTTGTTGTTTAGGGATTTAGGGATGTAGGACTAGGCAACGGTTGTGACTTGTGACAGTTAGGTGAAAGGGGATAGTAAGTGTCAAATATATCCCGATGTTCTTGTTATCTACAACACTACTTAATCCTTAGTAGAGCGGATGTGAAAGATAAGATGTAGACAGTCTTGTCTCTATCCAAGATAAGAAAATTGCTTCCATAAAAACTTACGCCCAAACGGACAAAGCATAATAATGTTCTTGTTATCTCAATATCCCAAATGCAATTGACAACTTTATTTTTTAATTATTGTTCAGGTTAAGTTATTGAATCCCTTTCTTGAATACCTGATTTCACATTGCAGTTTCTGAAATGGTATTGTACTTGAAGATTTAAGTTTATTGAGATTTCGAAATCACCCTTAGTTGCCACCCGGTCCTATAACAATTGATTGAGCTAGCTTTCATTGAAGTGGAGAAGACAAGATTAAGAAAAAGTAGATTGCACAAAGTTAAAGAAAGCGGTTCGCTAATAGGGGAAGAGATGGTCTCATGTCCATGTTTTTGTGTAATAAGTGAAATAAGGTAGTGTTTGGTACGGTCTTTTTTTTAAACGACAATGTTTGGTATGGTTTTGATTAAAAAATCATGACTTAATCTTAATTTGCTTAATCCATTAAGTCAATTAAATATGTTTGGTTTCTTAATTTAATATAAAAAAAACAACTATATTGAATAAATCCATACAAATGTTATGTATCTATTCCGTCACTTTATCCATTCAATCACTTAATGGATAGATAAACAAAGAAACAAAAACATCTTTGCGCCAACAGGGAGAAGAAATCTCCACATATCCATTTATGCATAGTTCAAGGTCTATTAAGGTATCACAAGTATAATCCATATATCTTCCTTAATTTATGTTGTGTTTTGCGTATAGAATTGGGACTTTGATCTCATAAACATATATCAAAGGGAGATATTCAATATCTGATTTGTGGTGTGAACAGCACCACAACCACAACTTTAGATTGAGCTACCCAAAAACTTTAGATTGATTTACCATAAGGATTAAGTTGAAGGAGTAATGATCATTCAATTTCTAACACAGTTCAATCTCCTTTTTTCCGACAAAGATTCATTCATTCCTTTCAACGATAATACAATTACAAGGATCAAGGACGATAGCATGAAGTCATCTACTTTGACTTCTTTGTCTATTGCTAAAAACTACCAAATGAAAAACTTGATCAGTTCTCATTCGGGTCTATGTTCAAGTTAGGGTATGCATGTACAAATAATGTGTGTATGCTCTTTCCAAAAACCTGATTAAAAACAAGTGCCTAATCTGACTATCTCAGACCAAATACAATATATAACAAGCTACAATTCTTCTTTATGGCACTTGTTTAATACATATTTAACCATTGGATGAAAAATTAACAGCAAAAGATTGTAGTCTTTTGTTTCTGATTGAAGTTCTATTAACAATAAGATGATATATAATCTTACATGGATATAAAAGCAAACGGGCAACAAATTGTGCCGCTAATCCATTTTGTATAGGAAAATCAAGACATCTAAGAACTACATTTATAGACCTTGATGTCATAACATTAATGTTCATGACCCATCTGACATAAACTATGATTTTGCTTCACAATGAGCTATAAAAAACTACATGGACAAAAACCGCAATCACTACTTCCTTTTGATTATAGAACACCAACTAAAAAGTTCAAGTATTACTTCCTTTTGATTTTAGAGCACCAACTAAAAAGTTTTCTTTTTCGTTCTGCACTTATTGGCCATCGATTCATATCAATGAACACACCGCAATCACTACTTTTTCAAGTATGCTATGTCGCCCAGATGCCCACCCACCTGTCTTTACATGGTTTTGTACGATCATAACGTTTCCACCAAACAATCATCAAGTATGCACAAACCAAAACCAAGTGAGGGGAATACGGCAAGGAAAAGTGCAAATGACCATGGTTCTTTCTTAAAATCAAAAGCAAATAAGTGACGCGCCAACGTGTTTTTGGTCTAGTGGTCCAATAACGAGGTGGGAGGGGCCTTGCTTCTCTCCGATGTTCCGGTTTATTATCCAGACAGTGGTGTTTAATTACTAATTCGGAGAAAATCAAACTACTAACAACTAACATTTGTCGTTCAATAATAATAATAATAAAAATTAGGGACACAGTCAAAAGGGTCTTAAAGTTAGAAACCCTAAAATTCATAAAATCAGCAAAATAAACCAAACAAACCCTAATATTCCATCAAATAGAATTCCAATACATAGATATAGATATAGGATATAGATATAAGAGAACAAATTAACACATTAGACCTCATCTTCATGAAGGAGCATATTCGGAATTCCCTTATTAACCGGAAACTTACGGCCAGTTTCAGGGCAAACAAGGGCGCCTTCTTCAAGATGGAGCTCAAGCAGCGCGTGATGAAGCTTCTGCAAAAACTCATCAGAATCAAGGAGAGTGTGGTCAGGAGTTTCTTCAGGAAGTTCAGCATATCCCATTGTCTTAGAAGCATCAGACAGGGCTTTCCAGTCGATTTTGGTGAACATGTTTTTGAGGAAATCGGGGTTGAAATCGACTTGTTTTTCGACGACTTTTTCGGCTTCGATTCGGAGAGGGAAGCCGTTGGTTACGCCTTTGATGTTTGATGAGAGCATGTTGTGTGTTAGCAGCCTCATTTTTTTTTTAGTTTCTGTTTCCTTGGTCGATCCTTTGATATGTTGGTGGTGGTGGCGGCGGAGAGGCAGAGAACTGAGAATTAAGGGATGTTTTGAGGGGTTTAATGGATGATGTGGCCTTATATTTTTATGCTGTGATTTTTATTTATCCCCCTAATATTTCAATTTCAATAAACCTAAA
>JANDBE010000045.1:34770341-34781813 GCA_024320915.1 Erigeron philadelphicus | reverse complement strand
TTCAGCTATATTAGCCAGTTTTGCGGTCATTCTAACTTTATACCGCCTTTACAGTTACACATCAATTGGAAGCGTTAATGACACCGTTCCGAATGCGCTACTATCTATGAATGATTCTCCAATTGGCGAACAAAGGTTCAAGCCCGCATATATGCTTTCTGATGGAAGATCGGAAAGAGCAGGTAGAGCAAGAAAAATATCTCCGGTTAGCAGCAGTGTAGCTGCTGCTACCTGCAATGGCCAGAAATGTTTAGTACCACATCAGAGCAATGCCCTCACAGCCTCCATTGTAGCTGTGGGTGATGAAATTCTGTAAGTTCTTGTTCCAGTTTGCTGAATAATATAAAGAGTTATTTGTGGAAGCTTCATACATGACCCACTACAGTTTAATAGAGGTGGCAAGGTGGGTGGGTTAGACGGGATGGGAAACGGCTAAATGGGTCAGTTTTGCATGCAGTCAAGATGAGCTAGGATGGGTTGACCCACATACACCGTTTCTCTCTATATATATTCTTTTATTAAGAAAATGATGTCTTAATGATGATAAAGATCTATGGGAGGCGATAAAAGAACACCAGTATTGCAGCTCTATCTGTCTTTGACCGTGTAGGAAGTTGTATGCTTAAGGAAAGACTTGCAATTTTCAACCCTTTTGACTAGTTCTTAACTAATTTATTTCTGTTTAATCGTTTGTTATGAGACCCAACCCAAGATTGACCCATTCAAGTCGTCTTTTCCGTGGTTTTACCATGTTACAACTTCCGTTATTCATAACTTATTTTGTCGAATTTGTCACCTTTACATCTTAAAACGGTGAAATTGTTTCTTGGAATGGGAAATAATATGCTTGGTTCCTACTTGGTATCAATTTACCGCAGACATTTCTCATTTTTCTACCATCTTCTTTTTTGCTGTTTTAAACTTTAATATTATATTATTATGCTATTTCTTTACGTTTGATATATTATTTGCTGCATAGCTCAGTTCTGGAGTAGTTGAGGATAAATTGGGACATTTATTGTGTAAAAAGCTTCATTCATTAGGTTGGGTGGTTTCACAAGTTGCTACTGTGCGGAGTGAGGTAAATTACTTTAGCTATTAGCTATTACCCAAATGGTGAAACATTAAACTTAATTCATGTAGGAATTAATTGATTTGGAGATAACTAATCAATGTCATTTGGTTATTTCGTACAGTTAGATTCTGTAGCTGAAGAAGTTATAAGGTGGAAGTCTATGAGTGACTTGGTAGGTTATTGTTAATTCTGTGGATTCCTGGCATATCTTTATTCTTTTTTCCATTAACACTGGTATAAGTTATAACTATAATCAATCATTGTAGCAATAATCTTAGAACTTTCTTAAATTTACAAATGAAAATTAGATAGTAAAATGATAATGATGGTAATAATATTCTTTTCAAATTTAATGAATTTTATCTGAGTCTGAGTTGATGAAAGTGGGCATTCCATAAAGAATTCAATGCGATCTAGCCTGTGAAATCTAACCTAACAGGATATATAATCTGTTTCATACAATAGATGCTTTTACCCTTTTTTGATGTTGCTCAATTGGCAATGCTTGACACAGGTGTTCATATATGGAGGGGTTGGCCCGTTACATTCAGATGTTACTGCTGGAGGGGTTGCGAAAGCATTTGGTGTTCGTTTGGTGAGCCAAATCTTTTCATTTGGTATATTCTATGCTTTGCTGCAACGTTTTTGATGCTCAATATTTTTTGTGGCCATAATTAATTACTCTGCCAATATCACACGTTTTAGGGAACCCTAGGTTGTTGACTTGTTCATGGCCATAATAATTTGCTAATGTGTTGCATCGCAAAATTATTGGTCTACGCCCATAAAAATGACATACTTTTTTGGTTTTAAGATTTAATCTGTAAATACAGGCTCCAGATGAAGAATACGAAGAATATCTCAGCCACCTGTTTGGTGATAAGTGCACTGGCGAACGCAACAAGGTAAGTTGACGTCAAATCAGAAAATCCAATAACATTGCAGTAAATTTTATCGTAGATTATAAGTAATATGATTACTTTTGTTCAAATATAGTCTCTGCTGCTATAAGATACATTAGAGGTGATTTAGCTGATCCCCCCTTTTTTCACGAAGAATGTCAACCCTTCTTAAGATATAATAGTGAATTTACCTATGTTTTTAATAATCATAAAAAAGGTAGCTCTCAGATTATCTCATATAAAGATTAAATGCTACTTTTCTTGATGGATGAAACGAGCATCACATTTTCACTAGGATGTAACAACCCGGGGTTGTGCATAAATCCAGTACTCGCTCTGTCTCAAGAAAATTTTATTGCTTTATGCAATTATGCATGAAAACTGAAACATTAGGCTTTTAAGTACGTAGTGACCTTTTTTCCCATCTCCATTGTCACAAATTTTATACAAATTTGGGTCCATAAGATAGTCATATTTTCAAAGGGGTATTAAAGTCATTGGACTAAGGCAAAGCTGCTTACTTAGAAATTCCTGATTGGCCCTTAAATGTTACTATATGTTGTCTAAAATATGGATATTTATCATTTTCCAGATGGCCCAACTGCCTGAAGGCATTACAGAATTGTTGCAACATGAAAAGCTTCCAGTTCCATTGGTAAGTGTCAGATTCTAATCACCCTTTATTTTACCTGCATTTATGCATATATTGTTAATTTGTTATCTGGATGGGTAATTCATTAATCGTCATTTTGGTTGCTCATCTTTGTAGATCAAGTGTCATAATGTGATCGTTCTTACTGCAACAAATGTTGATGAGCTGGACCAGCAATGGGATGCTTTGGTTGATTTAAGGTCTACTAATCTCCTAGCATCAACGGGACCATTTGTATCAAAGCATTTGACAACCTCCCTCTCCGATGTATTATCTTTATATCTAATGCTTTATCTAATTATCTTTCTCCTTTGAGTTGTTACATGGTCCCCTTTTATGATGAAGGTTCCAATGCATGATTATCAAATTAGAATAGAATCTATTTGGTTAAGAATGTTAAATAATATCGGTTTGTCTCAAAAGGTCAAAACCATGCCTCCTATGTTGGATTGTTATTTAATCGCCAGCCTTTTATGTTTAAATTGTGCTGCAGTTGGAAGTTGCTCAGCCTTTATCCAAGATTTCTTTTGAATTTCCAAATATCTACACTGGTATGAATATATCAATATCAAGCTATGTGGGTTGATCTTTATCGTTAGTGTCTCCAAACATGTGTTTCTTATGTCTTTTTGGTCAAATTGAAGGGTGCTATCGTAAATCCAGAGCTGGGCCTCTCGTTATAACCCTTGAAGGGAAGGTAATGGGTTGTAAATTCTTTCTTATGTAAGAAAATAACTCTTTAAATTCTTTAGAGTTCTCTAAAACTGCTTGTTTTGTTGGCTTGTAGGATCAAGAAACAGTAGAAGCAGCCATAGAATCGCTTTCCAAGAAGTTATCTGGTGTGAAATAAGTTTCTGTTTAAGGGCTCATTTCATCATAAATGGCTTAATGATTGAACACTCTAATTCATGTGTCGAGACTCGAGATGATGAAGTGATGCCGTAAGCCAGCTTTTTGTCTTGAGACTTGTGACGACACGAAGAAGCTAACAATCAGATATATGGTTGGGGAGAGACCAACTGACTTTTGTTATCAGGATGTATATATAGACAAATGTATAGCATCACTGAATGGCAGTTGGTTATTGGAGAGATTGTGCTTCACATTCTGTTTATTGGATAACTTAGACTAGAGTTGCCAATGAACGGTTGCATATTCATATTTATCTATATACTATACCTGGGGCTTAACTATCAGCACTTGTCAATGTGGGAACATTCGGAAAAATACTGTAACTATAGATCCTGTAAATCTCTGTCTTGACCAGACTTTTTGTCACCATTTCTCCAGTGGCAGTCGCTTATGGGGGACGAAAGACTGTCAGTCATCGTACTCCATCCGTCCCAAGACAAAAATCCCACATCTTAATGAAAGTGCAATTGCACTGCAATATCTTTACCATCTAATTGGTTGAATATAGAAAATGGGCAATACTTTTGATACAACTCAATATAGAAAGAAAGACAACATAGGTCTATAGGAGGGAGTGTGGCGTATTACTGTATCAGTATGACTATGAGACTATCAATACGTAGATTGTCAAATTTGAGGCAAACTGATTGTTTGATGAAATTCTTGATGGAAAGAACCGGTTTCAACCCAGAATTCTTTTGTATATTCTTGAGAGGTTCAATAAAGGTTTTGATAGAGTATGGATATATAAGATGGAAACATTATATGTGCTTTTAGTTTCATATATGATAGAAGCAAACCAAAAATTAAAGAAAAGAGTGTTTATATTATGTATACGCAAGGGCAAGAACTAGTCGAACGAAAAGTTTAAATTTGAAAACACGACTGATATTAGCTTGAATAGTACGAGTAAAAAGTTTCTACATTTCCTACATACATTATTGAGGTCATTTCTTTTAACGGAAATGCTAGATGTTAATGATTCGAACCCCAACAGTGACATCTACCTGTGTGGTGTGCGTATTTTTCCAAATATGAAAAGTTGGTAAAATGTACGATACCATAATTTCAATGTGGTGTTACACTTTTAGACATCCTCCGACCTCCATAGGATTCTTTGTGCATCAAATCTTTTTATTTCAAACTTTTATAATAAAACTAAGGCTGTTCGGAGTAGGGCACCACCCCGAGAAGTGCCAAACCTCAAAATCAAACCCGAGCGATGAATATTTATCACCTGAACAACTTTAAAAAAATACATTTTTTTCTTTTTAAATTAAATACCCTCTTTGCCTTTATATATATACATTTTACATTTTCACCTTTTACACACATATATACTTCTAGATCTATCTTCTTCCTCCTCCTCTCATTTTCTTACATTTTCATATAAACATCGCCTCAAATTTATTAGTAAAAGTGCACCTCCGTATTGATGGGTTGTTAAACATTGGGAAACAATGGGTGGAGCTCGGGAAAGAAAAGTTGAGGTTGAAGAAGGAAAAGGATGAACGGGAAAGGGAAAGGGAGAAACTGGAGAAGGACAAAGAGATGGAACATAATTTAAAGATTTTGAACACCGACTATAGTAGTTACAGTGGGGCCCGACGACAATTGGCCGAGCAACTCAAGAAACAAGTCATGGACAAATATGGTTTTACTAGTTAGTTCAATTTCGTAGTTAATTTAATTATTAGTCGTAGTTTAATTATTAGTTTAATGCAGTTCGTAATTTTTAGTTGTAGTTTAATTATTAGTCGTAGTTCAATTAGTTTAACTTAGTTTGTAGTTTAATTTTTAGTTTAAGAATCAGTCGTAGTTAGTTTAATTATTAGTCGTAGTAATGTAATTTTTAGTTTAAATCTAGTTAATTAATGTAATTTTTAGTTTAATCTTAATGAAAATTTTAGTTGTTTTTTAATTATATTGTAATATATTATTTATATTTATAATCATAAAAAAAAAAAAAAATAGGGGGCTTGAGGCTTCTCTTTGAGGGAGCCTCCATCACGTGGCGGAAGTCTCACCCCCTTTATTCCTCCACTCCTCATAGTTAAGTGTGTTAAAATAGATTAGAAAAATGGTTTTTAATAGTTTTAAGTGTGTCTTTAAGTGTGTAAAAACATAAAAAAGGAAGAAAAAAAAAACTGATGTGGTAATGAAAAATAGAAAATGTATTTTAGTAGAAATGACCAAATATGCATGTTGTAATATGTATAGGTTGTGTGAATAATTGTTATCACGATGATTTGTATTATGGCATAAATCATAATGTGTCTCATATTATTAAACGAGAGAAAAGAGTAGGTATGAATGATAGTGTCATGTAAAGACTAGTAAAATACAAAATGTTTGGCGATTTTCATGGGTCCATCTTGATTTTTTATGTTTCCTGTGCTCCCTTTTTTCTCATGTATCTCCACATTTTTTTTTCGAACATTTGGTCGATATATGACATTTGAGAAACTTCACCATTTGATAAAACCCTGTATATATTCTAAACAACGAAATGTTAACCATGAGCCATTACAAGTATTTAGAAGAAAAAACCTCAAGACTTGTCATCCCTAAGGATCAAACGCAAGACCTTGGGTAAACCTGAGATGTTTCTCACTAGTTGGATTAGTCACTAGTTATATCTCCACATCCTAGCTTTCTTTTTTATAATCCGTTATACTGAGTAATAATTATTCACCCCTATTTTTAAAAAAGTGATAAAAAAAAAATAAGATACAAAAATACTAAATTACCCTTAATAAATACACATTAACAAAAATGTTTTATATAAATTACAAAATTGTCTTTTAATGAAGTAATTTACATTATAAACATTTATTTTAATAATTAATACTTTAAGTCTTATCATTTAAAATATTCTATTATCACCTTACATCAACTTACTCCACTTGACACTAACACCACCAACACCGTTACCGACACCACTAGACCGTCGTACTTATCATCTCCGCCACGTTGTGCGGATACTATGCTAGTTTGTCGTAAAATAAGTATTCCGTAATATTAAAATAAGTATTCCGTAAAATAAGTACCTATCTTATTTTAAGAGAAATTATGTAAAATTTAAGAGAGATTATGTAAAATCCAATAAGACGAATTATGTAAAATTTAGGAAATATTATGTAAAATTCAAGAAGAGTTTGTATTTTTATCTAATTTAAAAGTTAAATTTGTAACTTTTTTTAACATAAAAGTACCTAAAATAAATAAAACACTACAATACATATTATTTCCTGGTTAATAAAAAAAATATCTAATTGTAAAAATTGTAAACTTTACAACTCCCTAGTACAGTACCAGTAACAGGCTCCTTTGTTATTTTTCTCTAATAGACCCCACCAATAAAATGCAATGAAAGGCCATAGCCTTTGAAAAAGCACAAAACACTCATAGACACTGAGAGACGACAGCGATGTAAATCTGCTTTCTAGTCTAGAAAGAATACTCATGTTTATGGTTGTAGGGGTGATAAAAATACTGATGATGAAAATACGGGCTGACCCATAAAATACGGGTGAGAGACGACAGGAAGTGTGATGAAATACGACCCATAGATACCGAAGAACTGACTCGCAAAAAATCCGAACATGGTGAAATATGGTGGTAACCAGTCCGGCAATATCAATTAACAATGCAATATTCTATATCTGTAGTTTATCTTGTTATATTATATCTAAAGAAAAATTCGAAGGAAAAAGAAACAAACAAAAATTATAATCACTTGATTGTTTTGGTTGAGAAATTGCTTTGAAATATTGTTAAGAACTTATATGTTACTTCAAATTTAATACTGTAACTTTTGAGCGATGCATATATTATGTATCACATACACTGACTTTTTACAAAGGAAAAATCACCCAAAAAAAAAAAAAATTGTACAATTTTGTGACCCAAAAACAATGCCCACGAAAACAATTCCCATGAAGAAAACGTGTATGCATTGTCTTGCAATTCTGTTGTTTTCAAGTGAATTCCCTGTCAAAATAAAAATATTTACCAGGTCATTCAGATTAATATATGATAAAGGGATTTTTAAAGTTGACTCCAACTTTGGGTAGAGTCAAAGGGATATTAATATTATCCTTGTGTTTTCACCCAGATTGTTTTGTGCCATAACATAATAGATAAGATATAATTACACCAATCAAGCTAACTCCATAACTTTTTTTAAATTTTTTTATTTTTGCTCTACATAGCCCGTTTTTGTCCTGTAATTAAAACACATGTAGCTATATTAGTATCAATTAATGTTATGTAGATTTAGACTTGTGTAAAACATAAACGAGGTTCTTGGAATGATTACAAGACGATACGGTGAGCAGATGAAATATCGGTTGGTGAGGATCATTGGCCCTGTAACAACACAAATCCAGTCAGCATGTGATTAAAGATCTTTAACCATTGTGTAGGTTAATGGACTTAACCAATCATATACTCCTCATTTTGTAACAGAAATGTGTGTCTGAAATAAGTAAAACTTTTTAACTCAGGGGAACAATTCTAATAGTCAAAGAGTTTAATGTCGTCCCACAACGATTTTGTATATGTAAAACATCCTAACCATTCTAACGTTTAGCTAGTATCCAACTCATAAAAGAGCTTAGTGTCTTATACCGAGCTCTGAAATGAATGAAAATATTTAACTTATTTGGTTGTACCTCACAAGTATAATAAACTAATAAAGCGATAGATAAAAGAGATCGTCTCCAAACATGATTAGTATAACTTCATTTCCTTTCCTAACAACGGGCTCGTTAATTCCTCCATCTGCAACCTGATCAGAAATCAGCCGCAGAACATATATATAACTTTAAATGCCTTAATAGCGGTTTAGCAATGGGATTAATGACTCACAGCAATGATCTATCGCAACGGATTTCCTTCATTTTCGGTCAAGGCAAAGTACTTCTGATGTTTCCGCATAACCTGCAAAACTAAATTTCAGTTCAGCAAATAATCAGAGAAAAATACATATCTATATTTGTATTTGCTTCAAAATCAAATAACAATCGTGTTTAAATGACCAATGGCACTTTGACATGTCCTAAATGCAATATTAACTGCATGTCACAACATCTCAAGATTCACTTATGTATATGACACTCTCTTTCATTTTACCACTTGTATACGGTTCGCCAAAGTTACTAATCACTATTACTAAAAAAGATAAATTGTAAAATATCAACTTACCAATTGTAAATTACAAAACTTTTGAAATATATAAAACACATTTCTAAAAGAGCCTGTCTTCATTTGTAAAACTTGTCTCGGCCTTTGAGTCTTTTAAACTTGCAATGCATGAGATACGAAATTTAGCCCAATATAGATTATCAATATTCCATAGCCCCGTTAACACACCCCATTCTGATAGCCCATTAGTACATGACAATTTCAAGCTCCATAAATCAAATAATAAGCCCAACACATACTTACCTATCTATACTATATTATAAAGCAAAAAGACTCTAAATTTTTAATATCGAACTTAAATTTAATGGGAAGAGTAAAGATTCTATTTTTTTTTGTTTTTACTTGCTTTGTCTTTTTTGTGGCAAGTTTTGGCAAGAAAATGACATTACACCTTCAATATTGGCAAAGATTGACAAGTTTTTGGCTAAATCCATGTGTTAAGCTCTTATTGGTTGATATTTTTGTTAAAACTTGCCAAATTGCCAAAGATTTAACACTACACTGATACGTTCCTAGCGGTTATGGACGTGGTCAACAAAGCAATCTCATGATTTATAGTTTTACATATCAGTTTATTAAAGTATTTAGTTTTCATATTATGTAAACCACGTTGTGCATGTAATTAGGATAGCATTTTCCATTTCTGCATTAAATTAGGAATAGTTAACTGTTTTAGTTTTCTTTATAAATTGTACTTTGTTGCATTAAGAAAATAGTGAAGAAATATTTGATAAGTAATTGTCTCTCTCGTTCTTTATGTTTCTTGAAGCCTAACCCCCTCTAAGGTTATTTATCATACACCTTTGCCCCTTATGGTTGAATCTGAAGTATAATTTAATTCGTTACGTTTGACTAAATAAAGAAGCTTAATAAGGTGCACTCTTCTCATATCTTTGTCGAATGAGATACGGTTGCAAGGATGGATACCAAGATATGTGGACATGATCCAAACCATCGAATAAACAAAGGCTCGTGACCACATGACCCCATGCAACATGACAAAAAGGCCACCAACTAATCTTTCCTTTGCGTGTACACACGTTTAAAATGAATTGACCAAGAACGATTAGGACCTTTAATTCGTAGAAAAACTATCAAAAGTTTTTTTATTATATAGTTCATGTATATTTTATAGTACAGTATATATCTTGGCCATGTAATACGTAGCTCCTCGTGCAATATTAATCATGGGTTATTAATAATATACGTTATTTTATGTGAGATCACATAGATATATACATGTAAATTTTAGGATTTTGTTAATGACGGGTTTGTCATTCACGAGCATAAATTATTGTATTTCACCATAGGTTGGTTTTTGATATTAGAAGTATAAATTCTCTATATAAGTTATTGACAATCTTTAGAGTTGTAATTAGTAAATTATTTTAAAACTCTATATGACTATATATAATATTTAATATTTTATTGAAACTATATGTTTGGTTCACATAAGTTTTTGTAAAAAGGAGACTTGTAAAAAAGAAAAAAATCAATTTAAACTAATGGCCAAAATTAAAATGAATGATTTTTTTAAAAAAAAGTCAAGAGAGTGGAAAAATGAGATTGATATCCAAACTAGAACACTATGAAATAGAGATTTCATCCAATAAAAAAAATGTTTATATTTTAATGAAAAGATTCAATGAGAAACGTTATTAAATTCCAATTTCATCATATCGGGGTTGAGTATTGTAAAACAAGTATTAAAAAAAAACAAATAAGACAAGATCTTGACCTTTAGATAATGGTTAAATTGATACACGAAAATTCACGAAACAATTGATGCACGGTGATTTTCAATGCACGATGATTTTCAGTGAAAACAAACCTATTATTTTATTTGTTTTACTTTAATACATATTTTATTTTACTTAAAACTTATCATATTTCTATCAATTAACGTGGATTTCAAGGGAATGAACCAAAATAATACCAAATAGTTTTTAAAATTCTTAGTGAAATTAAAATTTTGTCATGTCGTCACCATCTTTTTATCGCTATTATTTTCTGTTTTTACTAAAACACATTATCCAGACATATAGTAGTAGTATTTTAGTTGGTATAATCCTTTTTAACTCTAATGTATTTTTCTTTAAATTTTAATTAAATGTGTTATTTTTAATTTAGATGTATCTTATTTTAAATAAAAATGAAGTCTATTAAAAAAAGAAAAGAAAGTTAATATGAAACTGTACACATCCAAATTTATTGAAAAACCCCTTACATTCTAATATTTAATACATTGAAAAAAATTGTGCCTAATTATTTATTTAAAATATTAAAAAATTAACATATGAGGGGTTTTCACCCACGTTGAATGTGTAACAACCACATACTCATTTTTTCTTATAAAATTAATCAGCAATTGATTAAAGGAAAACGTAATAATAATATAGGTAGCTTACATGAAAGTATTTTATAAGTGATAGTGTGAACGGTTAAATTCAATATAATTCATAACTAGGGGCGAATAAAACCGAACCAAAAACAAAACAAAGAAAAACATAAAATCGTAAAATTCAAACCGAAAAAACGAAGAACCATCGGTTTTGAATTTTTGAAAATCAATTTTTTATGTTCAATTTTGATTTTATATGAAAAACAGAACCATAAAAACTAAACCAGACCAAATATATATATATATACTTACTTTATTATATATATACATATATATATATATATATATATATCATTTTATTACTCATTGTTATTAAATATGT
>JANDBE010000045.1:34690720-34703981 GCA_024320915.1 Erigeron philadelphicus | reverse complement strand
TTTATATTTTTATATTATACTATTTAACTTGTACATAAATATAAAATATATAAACTAAAGACAGGTGCGTTACGTTATATAAATAAACATGTTATTAAAGCAACAACTACATATATGAGATTTTAAAACTGTATCATTTCATACTAGTCGGTTAGCAATTTCATTACGAAAACTTGTCATATATTGAGTGCTTTGAGTACCCCATTGTATTCCATCCGCTTCTTCTTCTGCATTTTCTTCGAGTTGTTCTTGAACTTGCTCTTCATATTGTACTTCGCTATTAGCTAAAATTTCTTCTTCAAAAATAATTGATCGTGAATTTTCCATTTTCTAATATAATTATGGATCGCAAAACAAGCAATTACCATGTTTCGTTGTGTTGAAAACTTGTAAGGAGCCATTTTACTTAAGATCGGAAATCTGTTTTTCAAGACACCATAAGAACGTTCAATGACATTTCTAAGCTGCGCATGTGCATGGTTGAACTTTTCTTCCTTAGTTAAAGCACGTCGGCGTTTAAAATCCGCTAACCAATATCTTGTATTGCGAAAAGGAGCTAAGAACCCACGAGTGTTTGCATATGCAGCGTCACACAAATAATATTTATCTACAAAGAATGAAAGCATTAAAATAAAACATAAATATTTTTATACGTATAGAAAAATACTATAGTAGATGTTCATATAGATAAGACATACTAGGTAGAGGAAAATAAATGTTACATGTAATATAAGGTGTTTACCTAATAGTTTTGTCTTTATCTGATACACATACAAGATTGAAAATAAAGTTGTGACTTTTAAATTTCACCTTGTACATGTTCATCATGCAAAAAAGTATGAAACTCTGAATATATATATATATATATATATAGTAAAAAGATAAAATAAGAACCAAATAATTGTCGAGAACTGTGAGAACCAATTATTATCAATTATTTATAGGGACAATTTTGTATTTTACTAATGGCTATTCAAATTAATAAAAGCTTTTATAAAACTAATCCCATATATTTCTCAGCTCCTACGGTTGCAAGACATTCTCATTTTGAAATTTAAAGTTTAAACCATTTAAAAGGTTAAATTATCATGTATTTAATTTTCAAATGCTCTTTAAATTTTTTAACGTCCCAATAAGATAAAAATGAGCATATTTCATTTTTCTTCTCTTAAGAATTTGTGACCTTAAAATAATTTAATTCTATATTATATTTAACTAATGAGCATCTCGACGTATAAAACTTTTACATGATAGATTTTTCTAAATATATTGATATGCTATGATATTATGCTTTGTCATCCACTCATCCATTTGATGATTCAAGTAATCAGTAGTATTATTGGCAATGGAAATATATATGTGTTCGTGTTTTGTACATATTAACTAGTGAACAATCTAATAAGGTTTGAGTTACGATTTGTTATTATTTGTCAAAGAGTAATTTCTTTTTTATTCTTATTATTTAAAATCATGTTCTGTACGTATTTACTTGTGAGGTAAATTGTTATTAGTTCATTGTGACACAATTCATATATGAATCTATCTAAATACACGTGTAAATTATTCGAATATAGTTATTCACATGTGAACACAATTTATATATGAACGTATCTAAATATATTTCTAAATTTCATTAAAAAAATTATTTATACGTACACTCGTGAATATGGATATTCACCTGAAAGTACATCATAAATGGTTGTTTTTATATACACATGTAAATTATGTTAAGAAAAGATATTTATACACTTCTGAACACGGGCGTATACATGTGTACATATACACTTGTGACTTGCATACATGTAAACAAAGTTTGTACACATAACACATGTGTCGTACCCTATAGTTATTTACATGTAAACAAAATTCATATATGATTGTTTTATGTTCACTTGAAACTTTGTTAAAAAATTAAAACGTATTTGTAAATTATGAATATGGTCACATGTGTCACGGCCAAAAGACCTATAGTTTTTTTATATTTTGCAGTTTATAAGTTAGATAAAATCATAAGCATATATTTTTAAAGTATATTAAGAATTAATAAAAATAAGAATAAATATTTATATTACTATTATATATTGAAATCAATTTTTATCTTATTTAATAATCTTATAACACAAAAGTTTTAGTATAACTTACATATTTTAATCATTATAAAAATTAGGAATATATAATACTCAAACAAAATTTTGAAAATAATCAGAACTGAATTCCATCACGCATTCATGATTTCTCGCATGTCCATGATTTCCGTCGGCCAATTTTTAATTCCTATAATGCCCTTTTTTAATTATTCGTTATTTCTAAATTAATTTCTATTCACCATAATTACAAAATTGCCATCTCTTATTTCAACCATTGATCTAATTAATCCAATGAACATGAATGGTTCTCATAGTTCTCGATAAATAATTAGTTCTCTTATTTCAAAAATTTATGCCTTAACAAAATTTATACTTCGGCCAGGAATTGAGTTTGCATACTCTCTATTCCTTTGGGCCTTCCCTGGCGTTAACAACTAAAGTTTATTATAACTTCTGATTTCAATATCAATAGAAAATGAATATATGTTCCAATTTTTGTACATATTGAAATACCTGAATTCGTTTTGGCTTTTAATATTCATTTTAATATAATTTAAGTATTACTACTTTCACTTTGTCACAGAGACGTGTAATTGGTCTAAACAAAAGAGATGATGAGACAAAAATATATGTGCTTTTTTCTCCTACAAACATACATATGTGATATGACAAGGAATATTGGCAAAAAAGGGGATGCTTTTTAAATTCTATTAGTCGTTAAAGCATCAAGTTACTTTTCTACAAAGATTTCATAATTATAGATTTCAAAACCTTATTTTAATCATAAAAGTGAAATATTTGGCACACTTCACCACAAGCAAGACACTGCAATGACATAATTGAACATCACATGCTTCACCCTCTTTTAGTGGATATTTGAGCGTAGTAGTTTTAAGTTTTAACCAATTTTGCACGACATATGGTAAATTTCAAGTGTTATAAATCAATGTTTGCATAAGTGAACTTTAAAGATTCTTGTTAACATGACGACCAAGCTAAAAACACGACAACCATGTATTAGAAATATGTTAAAAGCCCGTTCACAACTCATGAAATTAACTTTAACAGAGTTATTAGTTATCGCACACTTTTTTTTATATTTTTTTCAACCAACCATCTCACTCAAAATTATTGTTAGAAAATAGGGTTTAAGAGAAGATCGGATATGCCTTTAAATCGTGAAACACTTTCATTATAAAGTATTTTGACCTATCTTATGCCCTAAGGTCAAACCAAATCTTTAATTAGATAAAACAAAACTTTCAATTTCAATATAGGCAATGGAATTGACGACACAGCAAGTAAGATATATGTACTAATGTACATAGTTCATGTGCATTGAGAAAACTGATAAAGAATAACATCTAACTGAATAAATTTATAAAAAAAGAGGTAGAACTCTACTGCATTCCTAGATCTGAGTCATTTATTATTTTTATAAGGCATTTGATATATAAAAATATATTACGTCAATAAAATATTATTAATATCCAGTAGAAGGTACAAAAGCCGGGACGAATTAAAAATTTTCTAGTACACATTTGCACACCGTTAGGCGTTAGCAAACACTTTTTTTTATTCAAGTGCTTGTATATTTATTTAGTGGTTTATGAATAGGGTGACTGATTAAAAGCACATTGTACATTGACTACATTCTTTGTGTTTTTAATTTATCGTATATGCATATACTAACTTTTTACGATAAAATTAATTAAAATAAAAGAACACAATGCAGTGGTATAAAAAACAGAATCCAAATACTTTTAAAATAAGTTGGATTTTTGAGTTTTCTTTTTAAGGTGGAAAAGGAAATGAGGTAATTTTTTATTTTTTTTATTTTATTTTTTTTTTCCTTTTTGTTTGGTAATTTTGTGTTCTTTATGTGGGGTTTATTTGGAAATTTATCACAAACACTTTAAAGTGAAAATCGGTGGCTCGAACTCATTGGACGAGGTAGTTGTTTCTGATGTCTCATATTGTAATCGGCGTGAGGTTTTTTTTTTTTGACTCCTTTTGCACTCCTTGCAATTCAAGTCTCAAGAAATATCTATAAGTTCGTTATTTTGTTTCTCAATCTCAAACATTGTAATTGTAGTATTGTACTATTTTTGCTAATTCTTAAGCAGTTTGCTTGACGTCTTGTTTTCTTAATAAACTTATGGTCATTAAAAAAAACTTATAGGGTAAATCCTTTTAAAACCGTTTTTTTTAACAACAAATCTTATTCTACTACCACTCTATCAGTCTAATTTATAAACATCATAATACCTTATTGTCAAGATTTGAACCCTGATTTTTTATACAAAATGATTATACTCAATACATATATTATTTTTATGTTTTAGACCAAAGTTTTACACCTCACTGCATTATGAAAAAAGTAATTAGATTTTATAAAAAGGCTAACAATTAGGAATGTGTATTTACTAACATAGTTACGAGTAGGGAAGTGATAAAATTACGACAAGTTTTAGTCATTTACAATAATGTCTACTTTATACAGTTATATATTATATATAATAAAATATGTATATTTGTTGTGGATGGGTAATAATTGTTGTAGATATATCTATTTACTTAGTAGACTAACAATCATTTGCCGTTAAAAAAAAAGATTTTATAAAGACTAAAGAGGCAAAGTTAAATTCGGAAGCACAAAGAAATAAAGAAAAAATTGACATCCCTTTTTAATTCTATTCAAGGAGGGAGAGAGAAGTTAAAATTAAAAGAGACAAAGGAGAGAGAAAGTGAGTGTGAAATAGTAAAATAAAAGGAAAGAAATGCCATCACAAGAAGAATCATCCCAAGATGAGATAATAAACAAAGGCAGCAACAAAGAAGAACAGTGGAGATGGTCAGAAATGCAAGGTCTTGAACTTGTTTCAGAAAACCCACTTCCAAACTCCAATCAAAATCAAAACTTGCACACACTAACTGAAGAAAACCAAGGATTTGAAATGGAAAATGAAGGGAAAAACAGTGATAAAAAAGATATACAGAAAAAGAAGAAAGAAAAAGCTCAAACAGTTGGTTTTGGAGAGCTGTTTAGATTTGCAGATGGATTAGATTATGTATTAATGGGTGTTGGAACAATTGGTGCTTTTGTTCATGGTTGTTCTTTGCCTATTTTCTTAAGATTCTTTGCTGATCTTGTCAATTCATTTGGGTCCAATGCTAATAACATTGATAAAATGAGCCAAGAAGTCTTAAAGGTACTAACTTTATTACAAAGTTTGATTCTTTTTGTTCAAATTCTTATCTTTTCTTGATGGGTATTTGCAGTATGCATTCTACTTTCTTGTAGTTGGTGCTGCAATATGGGCATCTTCTTGGGCAGGTTTAATACCAAGAAACTTTTTTTTTTTGTTTCATTATATAATATAATTATGCTTATAAAGATTTTTGAAAAGGAATGTAAATTTCAATATTGGTTTTTAATTTATTTTTTTATTTTTTTATTTTTTTTTTTTTTTTTTTTTTTTCCAGAGATATCATGTTGGATGTGGACAGGAGAGAGACAATCAACAAAAATGAGGATCAAATACTTAGAAGCAGCACTGAGTCAAGACATTCAGTTCTTTGATACTGAAGTCAGAACTTCAGATGTTGTTTTTGCTATTAATACTGATGCTGTTATGGTTCAAGATGCCATTAGTGAAAAGGTAAAGTTCATTCATTTTATTTTTTTTTGGTTATTTTCAAATTTTGTTGTAACTATGTGTGTTTTGGTGTTTTGTGTGTATTGCAGCTTGGGAATTTCATACACTATATGGCAACATTTGTTTCTGGATTTGTTGTGGGATTTACAGCAGTTTGGCAGTTAGCACTGGTAACTCTAGCTGTGGTGCCACTAATTGCAGTAATTGGAGGTATTCATGCCACCACATTATCTAAACTTTCATCCAAGAGTCAAGAAGCTCTTTCACAAGCTGGAAACATTGCTGAACAGGTGAACTATATTCAAATTACTCTGTTTTTCTTGGACATAATCTTGTAAAGTTCTTTGCTTTTCTCCCTTAACTTAAATAGTTTTAAATTTTTTTTACTGTTTATTATATGGGTATTGCTAAAAGTTATATTTATTTATTGTTAAAGTTTCTTGTCCTTTAGGTGGATGACATTTTTTTGATGAAATTCAAGAAATCAGCAAGTTATCCTCTAATAGAAAAAAAAAATGTAAAATCAAGAAAAGATAAAGCATAATGTAATATAATCTGTTTTTGTTCAGTTTTCCATCTGGGTGTTCCTATTTTGAGCTGATTAAATGATTTTTTTTAAATATGTTGCTATTTTCAGCTATATTGATGAATCTATTGTTTATAGTTAAAAAAACTGTGTCTAACCATCTGCGTTATTTTTTAATATATCCAAATTTGTAGACCATTGTACAAATTCGGACAGTTTTGGCATATGTGGGTGAAACAAGAGCATTACAAGCTTATTCTGCTGCATTAAAGATCTCACAAAGACTTGGATACAAAAGTGGATTTTCTAAAGGATTTGGATTAGGAGCTACATATTTCACTGTCTTTTGTTGTTATGCACTTCTTTTATGGTATGGTGGCTATCTTGTTAGACACAATCACACCAATGGAGGACTTGCCATTGCCACTATGTTCTCTGTCATGATTGGTGGACTGTAAGTACTTTTTTTTTCAAAACTTATTCTTCTAATCATTTAAAATTTACCATTTTCTGATCATGTTTATATATATAAATATAAATTATAGTGCTTTAGGCCAATCTGCCCCAAGTATGTCTGCATTTGCAAAAGCTCGAGTAGCTGCAGCGAAAATCTTTCGAATAATCGACCACAAACCAAGCGTTGACAAAAACGCTGAATCGGGTTTAGAGTTAGACTCGGTCGCGGGGCTCGTTGAACTAAGAGAAGTCAACTTTTCATACCCTTCAAGACCAGATGTTAAAATTCTTGATAACTTTAGTTTAAGTATTCCTGCTGGGAAAACCATTGCTTTGGTTGGAAGCAGTGGGTCTGGAAAAAGCACAGTGGTTTCCCTCATTGAAAGGTTTTATGATCCTACTTCAGGTAATGACTATGACTCTTCAGTAATTTAGTCCAACCAACATACCTATGTACACCTCTAGTTGCATACTGTACAACACAATGTTTGCCTTTGACACTTCTTTTATTTCACTGACAGTTTTGTTTGCCTTGTTGTTTGGGGCAGTATAGTAGAATTTATTTTTGTAGAAGCATTTATTATGAACATTAAAGTAAGTAAGTCTTGTGTTACTTTTTACAGGACAAGTAATGCTTGATGGGCATGACATCAAGGGGCTTAAACTGAAATGGTTAAGGCAACAGATTGGTTTGGTTAGTCAAGAGCCAGCACTCTTTGCTACAACAATTCAAGAGAATATACTATTGGGTCGACCCGATGCATCCATTGTCGAGATCGAGGAAGCAGCTCGTGTTTCCAATGCTCATTCGTTCATTATTAAGTTACCCGACGCGTATGATACTCAGGTTAGTTCATCACTTCACTTATAGAGCCGGTCTTATTAGCATCGATAAGGGTATTATAGTCATATTAAATCGGGACCCATAAATTTACTTTTTGTTCATGTACTTGTTATAGTGAGACCCCATTTGGGTGGAGTATGTTGGGGGTAAAATATAGTCACTTTGCCAAGAAGGTAAAACTATGATGAATAGGAAGAGGGAGTGGCTTTCTTTTGACAAAGTTGATTGCTTTTTGGTCGCTACATAATTACATTTTACTCAATGTACGAAGGCCCCATTTGGTCAATAGTTGGTTTACAAAGTCAAACTGGGGTGGGTGGTGAAGCTTTCTTGTAAGGGTATGCTTACACAAACAAAAAATTTTATGATATCCATATATGAATGCATCACACACCTATACTCTATAACTATACTGTGCATACATTTTTGTGTATGGCAAAAATAAGTTAAGCTGTGTAGGGATGATACAACATGGTTGTTGAGTCAACAGTGCATGTGCATAACATGCTACTACTATGGATGAGATTGGCTGACCAAAAAGTCAACCCTAAAATGATCATATGGGCCATTCATGTGCAGATGTATATATACAAATATGTAAGTCATACATGTACAACTAAGATGTATAAATAAAAGTCATAAAATATTAGACGAGACAGGATTCATTGTAAATCACGGATTGACGCAAAATTTAGGCTATTTGTTGTCATTCAACCGCTACAAGATCAATAGTTCCATAAGCTTGGGCGTCTGCTGCTGACATTGTGTAATGCATACATTTTTGTTGCTGCATAATTACATTTTACTCGATTTAAGAAGGGACCATTAAGAACATCCAATTATGGAGATGATACAATATGGTTGTTGTGTCAACAGTGCATGTGCAGATGCAGATGCATGCTACTATGGATGTGATTGGTTGACCAAAAAGTCAACACTAATATGAGCTATGAAGTTAAAGTAAACAACAATTAAGAACAGAATAAGAGATCTAGTTTGACCAGGAGCATGTTGAGGGAACCCTTTGACTAATGACTAATCACAAATGAAGGAAATAATGCAAGATTAGATGCTTGTATAAAAAATGTAAAAATAATAATAATAGAATGAAAGTGGGGTCTTGGTCAAAGTAATTATTTCTGTTTTTTAAGACTAATTCCTGAAATTATGGTAAAGATTAAATATTTAAATAAAAAGCATTTTTGCAGGTTGGTGAGAGGGGGTTACAATTATCGGGTGGACAAAAGCAGAGAATAGCGATTGCAAGGGCAATGCTAAAGAATCCCGCAATCTTGCTTTTGGATGAAGCTACGAGTGCTTTGGATTCTGAATCTGAAAAGTTGGTTCAAGAGGCGTTGGATCGATTCATGATTGGGAGGACAACTCTCGTGATTGCCCACCGTCTCTCCACCATAAGGAAGGCGGACCTGGTAGTGGTTTTGCAGCAGGGTAGTGTTTTGGAAATGGGAAGTCATGATGAGCTTTTTGCGAAGGGCGAAAATGGTGCCTATGCTAAGCTTATAAAAATGCAAGAGATAGCTCATGAAACTGCCTTGCATAATGCCAGAAAGAGTAGTGCCAGGTACTTAATGATCAATATAAAATGGTCACTATTATTTGACTTTTCTAAGTCAATGGAACTAATTTCGAACGTGAAATTGATTTGGATTTTTTATTGGCATGAAGGTAAATTTATTTATACAGTGCACATGATTAAGAAACGAGGACACTGCTAGATGCTAAGTTTCTGGAAAGATTAAGATCAATATATTATCTACTTGAAAACCGTTAAGCTTGACCTCAAAAGTCAAAATCTAACTCTTGCAAATGGAATTTATTTATAGTTTGACTATTAAGGGCAAATGCACTAAGACTCGACTTAATATATGATATAACTTTTTAAAATATATTTTTGGTTTTAAGGTCACGCATATAATTTTGTTGGAAAATGGTTGTTGACTTCTATAGTCTAACTATACCTGTAAGTGATCTTGAATATTTACTTCTGGTAGTTCTTTGTTTTTTAGACCATCTAGTGCAAGGAATTCAGTGAGTTCGCCTATAATTACCCGGAACTCGTCTTATAGTAGATCGCCATATTCCCGAAGATTATCAGATTTTTCGACATCAGACTTTAGTCTATCAGTTGAAGGTGGTTACCCGAGTTACCGTCATGAAAAACTTCAGTTTAAACAGCAAGCAAGTTCCTTTTGGCGGCTAGCAAAGATGAACTCACCCGAATGGACATATGCTTTGATCGGCTCAGTGGGGTCCGTGATTTGTGGGTCACTTAGTGCTTTTTTTGCTTATGTCCTAAGTGCTGTCCTGAGTGTGTACTACAATCCAGACCATGATTACATGATTAGAGAAATCGGGAAATACTGTTATCTGTTGATTGGGGTTTCATCTGCTGCACTCATCTTCAACACTTTGCAGCATTTTTTCTGGGATATTGTTGGAGAAAATTTGACTAAACGGGTGCGAGAGAAAATGCTGGCTGCAGTTTTGAAGAATGAAATGGCATGGTTTGATCAGGAGGAGAATGAGAGCTCGAGGGTTGCCGCCAGGTTGTCTCTCGATGCTAATAACGTTCGTTCAGCAATTGGTGACCGTATTTCAGTGATTATGCAGAACTCTGCCCTCATGTTGGTGGCCTGCACAGCTGGCTTTGTTCTTCAGTGGCGGCTCGCACTTGTTCTGGTTGCTGTTTTCCCTCTGGTGGTTGCAGCCACTGTCTTGCAGGTATGTGTACAACTTTGTTTTATGGAGCGAGTTTTTGTTATTTATAGCTGATTTTATTTCGTGTTATTGACAGAAAATGTTCATGCAAGGATTTTCTGGTGACTTAGAAGGTGCTCACTCGAAAGCAACACAGTTAGCTGGAGAGGCGGTGGCCAATATGAGAACGGTAGCTGCTTTCAACTCTGAGGCAAAAATCGTCAACCTTTTCACACTAAGTCTTGAGAAGCCTCTTCGTAGATGCTTCTGGAAGGGCCAGATAGCTGGGAGTGGATTTGGAATAGCTCAGTTTTTACTATATGCTTCTTATGCACTTGGCCTTTGGTATGCGTCTTGGCTTGTTAAGCACGGTATCTCTGATTTCTCAAAGACGATACGGGTTTTCATGGTTCTCATGGTGTCGGCAAATGGCGCAGCTGAAACCCTGACTCTTGCTCCTGATTTCATTAAGGGTGGCCGAGCAATGAAGTCTGTTTTTGATCTACTTGACCGGAAAACGGAGATCGAGCCCGATGAGGTAGACTCCATCCCTGTTCCGGACCGTCTCCGAGGCGAAGTAGAGCTCAAGCACGTTGATTTTTCTTACCCGTCTCGCCCTGACGTACCAGTTTTCCGTGACCTCTGTTTACGAGCCCGTGCTGGAAAAACGCTTGCCCTGGTTGGTCCTAGCGGTTGCGGGAAGAGCTCAGTAGTCTCACTGATTCAAAGATTCTATGAACCATCTTCAGGACGCGTGATGATCGACGGAAAAGATATCAGGAAATACAACCTAAAGGCGTTAAGGCGTCACATTGCAGTCGTTCCACAAGAGCCATGTCTATTTGCCACCACTATCTATGAGAACATTGCTTATGGACACGAGTCAGCAACCGAGGCTGACATAATCGAAGCAGCCACCCTCGCCAACGCTCACAAGTTTATCTCTGCATTACCTGATGGTTACAAAACATGTGTTGGGGAAAGAGGAGTGCAGCTTTCAGGGGGACAAAAGCAGAGAGTCGCCATAGCAAGAGCGTTTTTAAGAAAAGCTGAGGTGATGTTACTAGACGAAGCTACAAGCGCACTTGATGTAGAGTCTGAGAAGTGCATTCAAGAGGCTCTTGAACGAGTCTGCTCAGGGAAAACGACCATTGTTGTAGCTCATAGGCTATCGACTATAAGAAATGCTCATGTGATTGCGGTGATAGATGATGGGAAAGTGGCAGAACAAGGGTCACACTCGCACCTGTTGAAGAACTACCCAGATGGGTGTTATGCCAAAATGATACAGTTGCAAAGATTCTCTCACGGGGAGGCTGCGAGTATGGTATCAGGGGGTTCAGGTTCAACTTCAAAACGTCAGATAGATGGGCAGTGAATTGAAATGGCCACATTTTAATATACGAAAACTTGATTTTTGAATACTATTGGTATCATATATCATTTGGTATAGTAATATGAAATCATTAATAGAATAGAATAGTATTATTTGGTGCTTTCAACATGTTATATGTCTGGTTAGAAAGGATAACATGGTACATTACAATCCAAGTAATTATATATAGCCCTGAAATATGGCTTAAAGATGGAACTAATGTTTCAAATATATTCTGTATAGACTTGATAAGATTGGATCAATAGACACCAATTTTTGTTCAATTTTAGCAAGAAGTCTAATATTGGTAGCCAGTTCAATGTTTATAGACGAGTTCATAATTATGCAGGACGAAGGTTCCTTTTTTGTACAATTGTCGGTTGTCCGTAGCGTATGAATGAGCCCAACAAAAGAGTAAGCGAGTTCCTGGCTATTCTAAGTTAAGATCGACCTGTCATGCATTAAGCCAGTTTATTGAATTCTTGGAACCTTTCTTTTTCCGTAAAATGGTTACCCTAGTTGTATTAAGCGGGTGGGAGTTTCTAACAACTATATGATATTTAATTATGCAGATTTTTTCTACTTTGACTGTCTATCACCATGGTAGCCACCACCGATTACTAGGAATTAGAATCACTAACCACCAGCAAATGAAGCATAACACTACTGGCATATGCATCTCTGGTTTTTCCCACAGGTCTTGGGTTCGACTCTTAGGAGTGACAAGTCTGTGAGTTTTTTCCTGAATCACCTGTAACGGCTTATGGTCTACATCTCGTAGTCTAGAGTACGTATAGGGCTTCACCATTATACAGTGAGGTATAGCCTGATGTCGAATACCGACTAACTGTTAAAAAAATAAGTCACCAATTATTTATGTATTTATATCTACAATTATTTATGTATTTTGAGTTACTAAGCCCAAAAACAAAGCCCATTGTAAATCATAAAAATGTTAGACCCACAAAACCATTATATACCATTACCAACCGATAAACATCAATCCCCCTTATCTTCCCAACCCCCTCACAAAAACATTTCTAAACTAAACCCTCCAACATACAAAATCAATGTCTTTATCATCTTCTTGTGTCGCAAAACCCATTTCCAATTCAATGTCTACTTTCATCATCTCATCATCACCTGCAATCTTCACTCTAAAAAAGTCCCTAACTTTACCCTTAAAGCCCATCAAATTCCACCTATCAGCAGCTTCTTTCAATTCCCAACTTTTGATCAAAAAAAGGTCCAATCTTTCTCATTTCGTAACTTATGTTCAAGAAGAAGATAACACATTGGTTCTTCAAGAAAATGAACCGGAATTGAATTGGGCCCCGGAAACGGAATCGGGTTCCGAAGAAGAAGAGGCGGTTGCTGATTTGGTTGCTGAGCCGCCGGAAGAGGCCAAGATTTTTGTTGGGAATTTGCCTTATGATGTTGATAGTGAACAGTTGGCTCAACTTTTTCAACAAGCTGGTGTTGTTGAGATTTCTGAGGTATAATCTTTATGTCTATATATATATATATACTCATATATCGATAGTATAGATATTTGTTTATATATTCCAGTATTTAGGTATAATGGGTCAAAATGTA
>JANDBE010000045.1:34567336-34584591 GCA_024320915.1 Erigeron philadelphicus | reverse complement strand
GTTTGAGGGCTTTTAGGGGTTTTTTAGGAGCTTAAAAGCTACTAGCTTTTAAAAGGAAGTTCCATTTATTACGATAGCCCTGTTTGGATATACATTTTAAATTAAAATCCCTAGTCGCAAAAAAGCTCCTAAAAGCCTCAAAAAGTCTTTAAAATAAAAGCTGGTGCAAAAGCCCCAACTCCTAGCCCCATTTCTAAGTTCTAGCTCCAAGCCACTAACCACAACCCCAACTCAAAGCTTTTGTGCCAAACATATGGGCTAACACAAAGCATTTTCTAGTAGGGGATCCACTAAACGGAATTAACAACCGTCCTTTGGTCCTTACGTATAACAAAAAGGGTCTCTGGTCTAGCTGTATTTGAATGATTTAGAAGTCGTGGGTTTAAGTTCTAGCTAGTTGAGAAAATTGATGTAATTTTTAGATTGTCAATTACGACTAATTAGTTATAAGAGATGTTTTTAAACCCGGGTTTTTGGTTGACTTGGTAAGGTCACCCGTTCTATTTAACAAGTTGATCGTCTTGTTTTCTTTCATATAAAAACGAAATGGATACCCGCGCAATGCGACGGCGGTGACGACAACGGGTGGTGCTAGTGACGGTGGTGGTAATATGTGGTTATTAATCTAAAAATAATTAACGTAAATGATAATGTAATTATTTTATGGTAGAGAGATGTATCTTTTGTAAATAACTTTATTAAAAAGAAATTATATAGATATTAGATAGAAATATTGAAATTAATTGATAAATGAGATAGAGAGTTTGAATAAATATGAGTGTAAAATATTTCAGGGATATATTGGGTATATTTAGTGTGTGGGTAAGAAATGTGTTGAAAATTAAAAGAATTTTGGGTATTTTAAAGGTAAGGAGTTGAAAAGGGGGATGGTAGTTTGTTTACTAATATAATATAGATAAGTTTAAAAAAATGATTGCAAATATGGACTAAAGTGAAATGTAAAGTATAAAAAAAGAAAAATAATTAATCTTTCTAAAATTCTCTGAAAGTCTTCAAATCATGACACCTCTATTCCACAAACTATTTTTTTTTTAATTTTAACTTTTGATTTTGTCACATGTCATAATCTTATGAGAATTTGTTATTTTCTTATAGAAAAACACTATAAGTCAAATGATATTTTGAAGCTCTTGTATGTTTCACTGACAATTAAAATATTATTCTGTAAACAAGACAAGAACTATCTATATTGATGGTAATTAATCACATATATTTTTGTCTCACATTGGTATAAAAGGAAAATTACCTTTATGTTATATCTATATAAGTCAAGGGGGGCTCTTGGGTGGCTCATGTGCTGCAAATGAGTCTGACCTATCATCTTTTAAGGGCCCAGGATTTGCTTATAATAACATGTATATAGTATATAACTTTTTCAAGATCTAATAGTAAGATAAAATCCAATAAAATCCAGTACTTACTTTGGTACCTACATGACTACATGACAAAATAATGTGTATCTTTTTCTTTCTAATCAAACAAAGAGCCTAACTCTCCATCAATTTGTTTAATTAGTATTGACAGTATACAAAGAAAAAAGTTCTCATTTGTTTGAATATACACGGTAGGTTTCTAACTTTTTATTTGAATATTTATATAATTATACTTTATTAATTTATTTAATTATAGTTTGTGTAAAAACACACGTACGTTCGTAATGTTCGGTTTGTGAAACTTGATTTTTTAGTCGAAAACATTTATCGTCGTGATATTCTGTTATTAACAAAGGTAATTTAGAGGCCCACTTTTTATCATCGAGTCAGACCCTAAAATCTTAATTTATTTTCGGAGACGGCACTTATAATAATAAAGAAAATGTTTGAAAAACATAGTACGATATGATTAAACAAACTACTTTAATGAAGTTATATGTATATAGTGATATACTGCTTGGATTCTTGATTTTGTATCTTTCCTAGCTATTCTTTTATCGAAAATTGTTTCGGGTTACAAATACTACGTTACCAAACTTCGACCAATAAGATGGAATGTCAATTAGCGCGAGTACAAAAAATAAAATAAAACCGAACACCAAATCTTTTATCGTCTTCGAAATGATGAATAAAAGTAAGCACAAATCGAGATAAAGAATTTTGGAATATATGCCTAACTAGTACAAATATTTACACTTGGTATAAACCGCAAAACTACACAGGACAGTAGTTTATTTAGATGTAAAATTAGTTTATTAAAATCAAAGGTTCCTTTATATATGTTAAAGAAAGAAGTTGTAGTCGCATGACATATGAATATTGAATAAGTACAAAAATGATAACCGATCTTTGAAAGGTATATATAGCCATAATGATAATATTCTATATTCCATATACAAACATGTGTTGACATTGGACCAAATACAAAATTTCATATATAATACAATATATTTGTTTACAACTCTGTATTTTTATGAAGATAAAATAGAAATACGATGCCTAGCCTACCAAATAAAAATATTGGTACCGTACGTAGTTCGATCTAAAACCTGCCATTCACTAATCTATATGATGAAGAGGATACAATGTTATAAGTACATTAGTATGTAAAATTTCGTATTACCTACGTATATAATTAAACGAAAGAAATCCAAATGTTTATTATAGCCTTATAGGTGGAATCAAATCTTACCATCTCATATGTATATTGCTTTATAAAGAATACATAACAAACGTGTGCTAACAATATTTATCCATTGTTGTCTAGCTAAAGACTTGCAATGGTACATATTGTTTATACATCGATCCAACAGCTATACCTCGGCAAAATCTCCTTATCAATACCAATTCTTTGTCCCTTACGTAGAATAAAAATATAATATTGTTCTAGTGGAGGTTATTTGGAAAAACAAACTGCGTTCAACTTACAACCGTAGAGCAATTAGGAGACAAAGTCAAAATATTACTTTCCTTTGAATATTACGATCGACTAGCTAGCTAGAGCCAAATGTGTACATTTAAAGTGTGTAAACATATAAGATTTGCAATCTCAATTGCGTAATTGACAAATGGATATAAGGGATAGTGTTTGTTGTAATATAAATTATTCCTTTAAAAGTATAATAATATTGGAGTTAATAGTTATCTATATATATAGTTCATGAAATTTGTTTAGTAAACTTAAAACATATATGCACTTAGAAAATAGTATAATAATCAACCAAAGAGATGTAAGATAGGAATCTTTAAATTGTAGATACTAATATAATAACTAATTAGACCATATCCATATGTATGTTCATCATGACTCATATTTTATACATGTCTGCCTGATTGCAGCATTTGACCGAACAAACAAAAGGAGGTAGATGATGGTGTAGGGTATTCAGTTTGACCTTCGAGTTAATCTGACTCGGCTCTGACTATATATGACGAGGAGGAACTATATATGATATGATATGATATCCTTTAGCATCTTTTATGTATGCGTATGACATCTCCCCACATCATACATCATACATGGCATGATATCCATCATATACCTATTTCCGTTAATAGCATATTTGTTATCTTTTGTTTTTTGTGATCGATGTATACATGAACTGACCAACATATTTCACATGAACTTTGTAATGATAAACTTTTGCGTCTCAACAGGTGGTATAATGCCCATTTCATTTCTATGAATTTTTTATTTATTCTTCTTGTTGGCAATGAAAAACTTACGTATATAACTTCTAAAATTATGATAAACTTTTAACTTTATTTTTTATTTAATTCTGAATAACCTTTCAAATACATCATCTAAGGCTAACGTTACTCAGTGTAGACCACATTGTATCAACCGCGGGGTTTTGCTGTAAAATAGATTCCAAAAAAAACCCTCTTTAAAAAGATAGAGGCAACCCTTTTATTTTTTGTTATTATTATTTTTTTTAATTATAACCAGGAGTGACGGCTTGTACCGGAAAAAAAAAAAAAAATTTTAGAATGCTTTAGTCAAGATTCGAACCTTGGGTTTAAAAGGGAAATTTCAAAACTCAATCTGCAGCCATTCTGAAATTATTGTGTGATAAACTTTCAATTTGCATTTTTCTTAGAATGTCTATACTACTCAACCAGCCATTAATTATGAGTTATTTGCATATAAATTATATTTTTCTTAAATAAATATTGAAAATATAAATTCTTGAGCAAAGTAGTTTTTAATCCAGATTATTAATTCCATTTAAAGAAAATTTAAACGAATGTAAAGCACGTTCTAAAGTTCCCTTAGGTCATTTTTAGGATAAAATTAAGTCAAAATCCATCGACACTGTTTGGACAAGTTAGAATTGCGTTAAAATCGTGTGCGTTTACTTAAGCATATAGAAAACGATCAAATAGAAAACATGATAACTTTGTCTGCAAGTTATAAGTTGGATTTCAGATTTTTTATATTTCTTATTTCTAATATCAATAGGTTTTAAGTTATTTTTAATATCAAAAGTTGAATTATTTATTTGAACAATGAGATGTGAGATTTGAACACATCACTTTTTGCGTTAAAGGGAAAAATATGTACCAACTCTCTAAATTAAAAGTCAAATCAAAAGTTAAAAATTTTAAGTTACCATAATATTCAGTTTATTTATGATTAATTAACCACTATAAAATTTAAACCTAATTATAGAAACAAGGGGCGGATATCGGGTATGAAATTGGTTTGGGTTTAGGAAGAAAAAATGGGCACCAAAAGCCCACCAAATGTACTACGAATCTCATTTCAACTTGATATTGTGTACTGGATAGTTAGTGGACAAAGTTGGTGGGTACGACATATTTGTCGTGTTCCACGTCAGCACAGGATGTGGAGGTCCCGCTTTTTGGCGTATTCGACGTCATCGTGATGTGTTGGATGTTGAATCTATATGCCACCCGTGGGTATTGGGTATACGGATTTAACTTGTCTAAAATAACAGTACTCGTACATTATTTGTTTTATAATTTGTATTATATTTATTTGTTTTTTAAATTAAATTCTCTGCTAATATAATTATTGGTGTGCATTTTTTTTGTTGCTTTGGCATGAAGCATGACTTCATTGCATCAAACAAAGTTCAAGAAGGCATCCAACCCCTGATGATTATTGGCTCAGATAATACCTACTTAACGTACTACTAAAAGCAATTGAGTTATAAAATAATTAGATAAAAATTAACTGTGAATATATAATGTAGTTAAACAATTAATTGGATATCTATATATAACATATGCTACAAATGATTAGTTACTTCCAGTTTTGTTGTCTACGATTATGAAAACGTGTGTAATATGTATGAAGTATTTGTCTTTTATTTGAGAAATTAATAATACAAGTATCTATCATAACAACTTAACAAGTGTTGTGTTGCATGTGACGGATAGTAATTTACTCGTAATTCTTTTTTTTTTTACCGCTGAGTGATGATAAATTCTAACAATTTAACTAATGCCATATATAATAAGTATGTCATATATAATATATTAAAGTACTACGGAGTATCAAAGATTATATATGGCAAAAAGTCTGTTATGAATATCTCAAAAAATTCAAGGGGGGCATGCATTTGTTTAAAGGGCAAATAATACGGAATATGTTATATATGTATCTCGAGCAGTTTAATTATATATAGAAATTATACCTATAAGTATCACTAACTTATATGTTGGGAAAACGTACGTAATCAGATGAAAAGATGCTCATGGTTCATGAAAGTTTTAAGCAAGGATATTAATGATCATTCTTATATTCTTAAGAGATTTGGAGCAAAACTTGTAAATGATTATTTATTGATATTGCACGAATCATGACAATTGACAAGTTAGATTTGTTTTTTTTAATGTATCTAATTTTAACCAAAGACATAATATATGATTTAGAATTGAAGTAACATGTTAGTCGGTCCAGTAGAATTCAATGCCAACATTATTAAAAAAAGAAAACTTTAGTACGAAATGACACAAGGTGACGTGGAGGATAAATATTTGTAGTTCTAGAAAAAGACAAAAAAAATCTTAAAAAATACAGACAATAAAAGTCAATGTTTTAAAAATGTCTCCTTAAAAAGTTAAGGCAATATAATATAGCCAGACAGCATGCCAAATGCCCAAACCCAAGCTGGTTTTGTTTTCCTTTATTCGTGCAATAAATATTAGGTATACATTGCCTTTCGTCGTGGTGAATTTTGGTTAAACTAAAAAATATAGCAAATATACATTAATAATGTATATATAACTTAATTATCTAGCAAATTTATCATACGATCGGGTATTTGAAATTGTCATTTCTACTTCGAGAGAGTTCTTTAGTGCGGACCCAGTTAAGACTACGTATGCTAGATCTACCTCTTTCGAATCGCGACATAAAGTTTCAAGCAAAATTCACCTTTAAAAAAAAAATAGATAATTTTGATTATAAACTCTCTCGACAATTATTCCAACTCAGATTCTATATTAATCTTGTATACTCAGATGAATTCTAGCTAGCTCTCCATTTTATGGCCGGTAACAAACATTATTAATGCAATGCAAAAATATCTAGCAAGATGCTAGAAGAAAAAAGTATTACAACTCTAGAATACGGTAAAAGAACACAATTTAAATATCCCAAAACTTTAACTGAAAAAGTTAACAAACAAACCGAGTAAAGAAACTATTGCCATTTACGGAATTTGGACAGAAGAACACATTCTGGCCAGCTCTCCTGTCATTTCAAGTATTCATTTGGTCTTGTGTTTACGAATTATAAACTACTATAGAAAAATTGATCGATCAAGACAAGATTAGAGAAACTATTTCTAATAGATCGAATAGTAGATACTAAGATACACCAAAACATTCTAACGTAGACTTTCTCGAATTTTGACTTTGACGGCTTGTGGATAAGGTTTTTTAATTTTTTTTTTATATGTATATCTATAGGTAGCCTTATTATTACTCGTATTATCTTATTTTTATTAATAACAAAAACTAGTACTTTGTCATATGCGTACGTTGCATAGGCACATCGGTTTTAAGGAGGATTTAAGTAAAATAAATTCAAACATGGGTGCTGTTGAACTTATATGTATTGTTTTATCATACTACGAAAGAAAGTGTCCGCACATTACGGCGGTGAGATGGTGGGGTGATAAGTCATAGAAGGTGACAAGTTATAGAGCGTGATAACAAATGCTTTACCCGTACGGTTTCGGCATCAGATTTAAAAATTCGTCGAAAGTATATCGAATGTCATCTCTAATGAAAGAGCATGAAATGTTAAAAACACCCATACAATTTTTATAATTTATCAATATACGGTTTTTGAGATAAAATATTTTGAATAAATTAGAGAAATAAAATGATTTACAACGGAGAGAGAAAAATGAGTGCTTGAGATTTGAAGAGAGAAAAAAAAATGAGTGGTTGAGATTAAGGATATTATAGATATATTAAGTATAGATATTTAAATTAATGAATAAAAAAAGAGACAATTTAGGTATTTCAATTTATTTTTACAAAAAAAAAAAGCAAAAAAGTCTTCCTTAGTATAAAAGTATAAATATAAATATAGATATAGAAGTATAGATATAGATAGATAAATCATTTATTTAAACTAAATTATATAAATTTCATAAATAAACTTTATGAAAAATTAAAAAGAAGAAGAAGAGGAAGAAAGCGGGAATTCCAGCCACACAAACACACACGCTCACATTTCAAATAAGTTATCTCCGGCGGCATACACCCAAACGGTTAATTTTAACCTTCAAATGGTACTCACTTTACCATTTCAATTTCTATATTTACTATTTCACACTGAATAAATTAATAATTTACTTTTATTATTTTTAGGGCTTTTTTGGGTTTCATATTTATATGCAGGAATAGGAGTAAGTTGTAAAATTGGTAGCTAGCTCGATGAATATTTCATTTAGACCAACAAATTATGAGGTACACAAAAGTAACCATTTTCTTGATTTTCACTCTATTTTTGTGTTTTTACTTAAGGGTTAAATTCATATATGGAGTAATTTTGTTTTATAAATGTTCATTTTGGAGGTCATGTATTGATTTCATTGTATAAATGTGTCACATTTCTTAAAAAAATAAACTTGAGTAGTTATTTAAATTATTCAGTTACCCAAATAGTTGTCATTTATAAATTTTTAAAACTTGGATTGTTTAGACATTTTGATAATCCCAGGTTTAGAATTCCCACATTAATATCTACAAGCTAAGTTAAATTTTGTTGCTTTTTTGGATATCGGGTTACAAGATGTATAAAAATTACATATATAATGGTAAAATTGCATATATAATTGTTTAGACATTTTGAAAACCAAGTTACCTTGTAAGAACAAAATGAAAGTAGGTTCCTTTTTATTTCCGTTTTTTACGTTCTGGCTTTAGGACTAAATTGTATGTTTTGGTTCAGTTGCGGCGGAGATTCTAGAGGTGTCGACAAGCAAATGAAAAATAATTGGAGTCAACACGTTAGATCACATAATAAAGTTTCTTCGAGTCGGGCTGAAATATTGAAATCCAACTTTCTTTTCTCTTTGTCACCACAAAAACATATTACTAAAGAGGCAATGGCTGCAACTGCAAGGTTTGTTATTTTGCCATGATTTACATTCAGTTTTATCTTGTAGTAATTATACAATCGCTCTATCGAATACCAGGTACTAAGTATCGTTTTAATAAAACTTTAAGAAGTTTTACTGTATTTTCTGTGTGGTTATGTCAAGTTTGAGACTCCATCTTTCTTTTGTCGTAGATCATTCTCTTGTAAAGTTCCGAATGTCACAAAGGCTCATGGTCCACAAGTCGAAAAGGTAAAACTTAATACCGTTCTAATACTGCAGACAATGTTCAGTAACTTTCTAAGTATTCAAGTTTTTGACAGGCTTGGCAAGCACTTTCCAACCTCACATTGTCATCTAAAAATTATACAAAACCTGGTAAAACCCAGCCAATAAAGGATGGTGAAGTAGACTCTTTTCAAGATGGTAAAAAGGCCAATCAACAATGTTCTCCTGATACATTTATTAAATCTACGAGACCTACTTTGTCAGATCAAGATTCTAATGATATTAGTACTCTGCAGGTAATTTGTAGTACTTTACGGTTTGGACTGTATGCTGACCATTAAATTTTACGTGTTATGTGTGTAACAATATGTTGCTTTTATCATCAATAAAGTCCAAATTTCAGAATCTTGCTGTGGATCAAATGATGACACCACGGCCATCAATGTCTAAGTTTCCTCCCTTCACCCCAGCTCCGAGCAATAATGTAGCAGCATGTGAGGATTTAAGTTTACCTTCAGAACTATGTGTTGAGTGTGATCATGGTTATAAGGTATGTTATCAAAGTGTTATACAAGTATGCAACACATTATTCTGAGGGTTCTATGCCTAATCTCAGCAAATCTTTCATTCTTTCAGTTAGGATTATGTCCGGAAGCTGCTACTCATTTGCAAATCATGAAGGATATGCTCATTTGCATATCAAATGATCTTCTTGATAATGTTGGTGAATTGGAATCAGATCAAATAAAAAAGCTTCGAGAAGATAGGCTGCAGTTGAATAAGCAAATCCAACAGCTCGAGAAATATCTCCGTTCTATTTTGATAGATGATGAAGGATGCAAATCAAACTTTTCTACATATACAGTTACAACAAAGAGAAATTTACAGTATGCAACTCCTTCACCATTTACATCGAGGATTGATCCTGTGAGACTTGATGATCAGGACTACATGAATAACAAGACAGATGGCTATAGTAAATGGGATCCATCATCGTTATCATGTTCTTCGGTAGGTAAGTTCGTAGATCTTTCAACACCTATGGAGAGGGGGCCATATGTTCGAAAGTATGTTGAAGTCAATTATACAGAAGGTTCGGATGACAAGAAATGGAGCAACAGAGATTTTTCATGGACCAAAAAGCTGGAGGTTGGTGATAGATGTGGCAGTTCTGATTTCTGACTTAGTTACTTAGGAATCAGTTGATTAGGGTTGTTTTTTTTAACAGTAACGGGTGAAACGGGGACAATAAATACTGTTAGATTAGAAACTGGTCAAACGTGAAGAAAGTCAGCCAAGGTGTATTACTGGGCATAAAACCTAATTACTGGAAGTCTTAAAGCAATAAATTTTTTATTGTATTTGACGCACTAATACCCACTTTGACCTGTTACCTAATCCGCTTTGCCTTATTCATATGAATTAATATTGTGGTCATAATGATGTTATCAGGCCAACAATAAAAAAGTGTTTGGGAATCATTCCTTCCGTCCCAACCAAAGAGAGGTGATTAATGCGACAATGAGTGGAAAAGATGTTTTTGTTTTGATGCCAACAGGAGGTGGAAAGAGCCTCACATATCAGGTACATTACACTCTTTTTTTTTTTTTTGCCTATTTAGGATGCTTGTATACATAGTTACTGAATTGTACTTTATTATTCTAATGCATTGGATTTGAATGTGCCGTGCAGCTACCGGCTGTCATTTGTCGAGGTGTGACATTGGTAATCTCACCCCTTGTTTCTCTGATCCAAGATCAGATAATGCATCTATTACAGGTATCTATTATTGTTAGTTCTTTTCAAAAACCATGCTCATATTCATCTTCATCGGTTTGTTGGGTGAGACATAGTTTTTTGTCTACGAATATACAACAGGCAAACGTACCTGCTGCTTACTTAAGTGCATCTATGGAGTGGTCTGAGCAACAAGAGATTCTCAGAGAGCTTTGTTCAGGGCATTGTAGTTACAAACTCTTATATGTCACCCCTGAAAAAGTAGCAAAGTGAGTGCTTATTGTAATTCTGAAAATTGAGTAATATGAAGTTGTTATGTTGCTAACTTTTCGATGAATTGATGTGTGTGCAGAAGTGATGTTCTGTTGCGTCAGTTAGAAAACTTGTATGCACGAGAATTGCTAGATAGAATTGTGATTGACGAAGCACATTGTGTAAGCCAATGGGGGCATGACTTCAGACCAGATTACCAGGTGATGTATTGATGATTTTAAACACAATTATATCATGCAAGCTGTTTTTAACGTATAGTTTATCTATGTACAGGGCCTTGGAATTTTGAAGCAGAAGTTCCCAAAGGTTCCTGTATTAGCATTAACTGCTACTGCAACAGCCAGTGTTAAGGAAGATGTTGTGCAGGCTCTTGGTCTTGTTGACTGCATTATCTTTCGGCAAAGTTTCAACCGCCCAAATCTAAGGTATGTGTTGATCTTATATACAATGGGCATTTTAATGTACTGATGTCCTAAACATGTCTACGTTGCAGGTATTCAGTTATCCCTAAGACGAAGAAATGCGTGGAGGATATTGACAAGTTCATCAAGGACAGTCATTTCGATGAATGTGGAATCATTTATTGTTTGTCAAGGAATGACTGTGAAAAAGTTGCTGAAAAATTGCAGGTTCTTTAGACATGTTCTAATATCTATTGGAGTTCTCTTTGCTTAATGCTAAAAAAAATGTTATTAATCTACTTAGTCGTGGATGTATACTTTTTTGTCAGGATTTTGGGCACAAAGCCGCATTTTACCATGGTAGTATGGACCCGGATAAACGTGCATTAGTTCAAAAGATGTGGAGTAAAGATGAGATTAACATAATATGTGCAACTGTTGCTTTTGGAATGGGTATGGACTAATCTTCTAATTACCCGTTTTATGATTAATAATAATGTCCTAACACTATATATCCAGGTATCAATAAACCGGACGTGCGGTTTGTCATTCACCATTCTCTCCCTAAATCCATCGAGGGGTACCACCAGGTACTTTTTCAGATCACATTTCAACTTCTTGCAATACAATAGAATTAGTAAATCAACTGGCTTTCGTGGAATAGGAATGTGGCCGTGCCGGTAGAGATGGGCAACATTCTTCTTGTGTATTGTATTATAGCTATAGTGATTATGTAAGTCATTTTTGAGCACATTATTAATTATTAATACTTGTAAAATTTGCAATGTACATTATTGATACTGCATATTCCTTGCTTTGAAGATTCGAGTCAAGCATATGCTTAGTCATGGATCTGTGGAGCAAACTTCTTTTGCAAATTCTGGAAGGGTACTGGAAACTAATACTGAGAACCTTTTGCGCATGGTAAAATCTGATATTTTTCTGTTGACTTTGATATTAGCAGGCCGGCAATACCATATCAATTGTTAAAAAGGCCATATTTACTTTAAAAATCACAGTTACCTTATTGATTCACCAGGTCAGTTATTGTGAGAATGATGTTGACTGTCGACGTCATCTACAACTTGTTCATTTTGGAGAAAAGTTTGATCCTGCAAGCTGCAGGAAAACATGTGATAATTGTTTCAGCACCCAGAGCCTTGTAGATAAGGATGTTACCGGGATAGCAAAGCACTTGGTTATGATCATATGAAATTACCTTGCTATCTTTTCTGTTGATCATGATGATTGTTTGCTTAGTTGTTATTGTTAATTTGCAGGTTGAATTAGTGAAATCAGCCAGACAACAGTTCTCAGCATCTCATATTTTGGAAGTCTACAAAGGTTCTCTGAGCCAAATTGTAATACTTACTGATACCATTCTTATTTTCATTTTGTATCAGAATTGGCAGCTTTTACCCATATTTCTTTGTGAGTTAGCGTAGATTCATATCAAAAGGGTTAAATAGCCTGATAGGAAACGTGTCAAACAGGTCAAAAGTCATGCAACTTTAATTCTTCCAGATCATTCTATTTAAAGATTAGTTTGTATATAATTTAATGCAACTTTTGTAATCATATATGGCACACTATTCTTTTATATACAAAAATTAATTTCTTGGAGAAAAAAGGTTCAAGGTCAAGACAACTCGTACCTTTTTGTCCTATCTGCTGAATTTGCCACCTTCGCTTTTATCTGTTTGTAAACTGTAACCTGGTCAATTTTAACATATATCAACATGTAGGTCAAAAAGTACCAACATGATGCCTTAAGCTTGCATGGAGCTGGAAAAAATGTACCGAAGGGAGATGCATTACGTGTGCTACACCATCTTGTTGTTGAGGAGATTCTTGTGGAGGATGTTAAAAAAAGTGATTACTATGGAAGCGTATCATCAGTTCTAAAAGTGAGCTTTTAAATAGGCATCTTTTATAAAATTTCATACTTGTGATCTCAAAGCAAGCTGGAGCTCAAAGGTAATTTGTTTCAGTGAGCTCCACAAATGCTTCCTTGTCCTACAGTAGGGATATATATTAATGCTGTAATAGATGTGGTATATTTTTCTTCACACTTTTAGAAATTTGTTTCATGAGCATAAACAATTCTGTTATAGTTTCAATACTTTCATTGATGTGTGACCGGAGTTATGAATGCATATATGTTAATAGGTAAATGAAAAGAAGGCCTGCGATTTGATGGCAGGTCGGCAGACCATAATGTTAAGGTACTTTCAGTTTCTTTCCATACATATATTTCTTGTCACTTTTTTTGGAAATGGTTTTCTTTAGTCTGTATTATGCTCATTGTAGGTTTCCTTCTGCCACTAAAGTATCTAAATGTTATAAAAACGATATCACTCCAGCTAAAGGTTTGTTAACATCATCAAAGATGAGTCCTCCCCGAGTAGATACTCCTGCTCAACCTCATTCAGAAATAGATCCGGTATTCTGCTAGAATTATGTCAATGCTTCGATTTGTTCTTTGTATCCACTTCATCCATTTTTAACTTCATAAAAGTAATAAATAGGGTAATCACTATAACTAGAGGTGGCAATTCGGAGGGTTGGATAACAGTGTTAGAACACTTGTGTCCAACTCATTACTTCATACAATTTTGGCGGCTGAAATGGTCTAGGGTGGGTTAGATCGACCTGCAACACTTTTGTCCCAATTTTTACCTTTTTAAAATTTGTGTTTGTTTTGTTACAAATGTGATCTTGTTGCTGAATGTAGTAGATCAGATGCTTTAAAAACTCTTTGGATGATTGATCCATTTGACCTATTTTCGTTTTAGTTAGTGCATTTTTACAACTACACTTATTTGACACTTATGATGGAAAGGTACCCCGAAATGAGACCTTAATAAATATATCACTCAAAATTGCTTCTAATAACTTGAAACCATTTTTCTTTGTTTTGTAGAATCTCTATGCTAAGTTATACTCTGCTTTGCGAACTCTTCGAACACGTCTTGTTAAGGAAGCAGGTGACGGTGTCTTGGCATACCACATCTTTGGGTGAGTTCTTATAATTGTAGGATGCAACTTCTAATAAAATGAAGACCCATCTTAGAAACTTTCGAGTAAATTCAGTTATATGCTAGTTTCCTTTTTTATTACTGCTAAAGAAATAGTCCTCATAGCATATTTTTTTTTATCTTCATGATTTAGAAATGCTATACTGGAAAATATCAGCAAAAGGATCCCCAGAACTAAAGATGAGCTACTTGAGATTAATGGCATTGGCAAGTAAGTAGTCCCTCCTTTCACAAAAAGAATACCGGATGGTAGAAAATGGGCCGACTGAACAATTAACAAGATTATCTTTATGATTAAAAGCCTTTCTATAGTTTAATGACTCTATTGTTTTTAAATCAAAATGTATATTCCTTTGATAAATGAGTGGAACTAAAAAAGAAAACACATTAAAGTAACAAGTTCTCCAGTAATGAATGTTCTTTTTGAAAATACTAGAAGGAATATTGGTTTAAAATTTGGACACAAAACTAACCATTTCCAAAGTGGCCCAGTGGCAAGACTTCCCCATTGGTGACTAAACGTTCCGGTCGGTCGGCCAAAGTGGGCTGGGTCTACTAAAATTCCTTCAAAAGCCTGCAAACCTGTCCGTTCAACCAACCACTAGTTGGTCAATGGTTTAAGTTTGTTTAATGATTGTGTTAAGTTGAGTTATTTTTAAATATAAAGTTGATTTTGGCTGGGTTGTTAATGGGAGTGAAAAATTAGGTTAGTTGGGTTGGGTAAATATAAGAGAGCGAAATTAGTTTTTAATGAATAGTATGGTTTGGTTGGGTTTGGAATGGGAATAACCTAACACCCAAGGCATCCTGAAGGTCTCGGGATAGACCCAAGTTTAAAATTCAATGGACAAACATCTTGGGATCACCATGGAAAATTTCTAAGAAACGACCACGGGAATACTGGTTAGATTGCACACATCAGAGCCAAAGACTTGAGTATTCCTGGATAGCATGAACAGAAATTCTTTTTCCTTTACCCAATATAGACACAAAATTAGAAGTGTGCAATTCTAGATAATCATGTATCAAAGTAAAATATTCTTTAATTCTAAAAACTTAGTTAAGAACAAGTTCTTAAACCTAAAATATATATTACCAAAAATCTGAACGAATTTTCAAAAGATGTCTCTTTTTAACCATCAACTCTTTTTGTCTCCTTTTAATCATCAAACTTTGAGATCATGTTACTAATTTTTGCAAATGAAACAATTTATGAAATTAGGATGATTAATTAAAACATTCAAAGGCATAATGGTTAAGAAGAGACGAGTGAAAATTCTGGTGCTTATTTAAATAATTAATACAGATAATAATATTATTATTAGAACTCGAACTTAGATAATTTAAGAAAAATAGTCCTTATCTTAGAACTTGCACTATAACAGACATTCAATGGTCAAACATTGGACTGATCCTTAGGTGATAGTTTTATCATTCATATTTACCCTCACTTAAGAATGATTAACTCTATATTATATTCAAATCATGTTTTTACCTGTATGTATTGAAATTACTAATTGCAAGATTAATTACAGCGTGAAACTAAGCAAGTATGGTGATAAAGTATTGGAAACCATTGAGACGACCCTCGATGAATACTACAATTATGATGTACACAAACACAGCAATGTAAGTGATTGTGAAAGTACATTTTCAGCAAAAAGAACAGGTGCCATGAACAGTAGTTCAAATGGGAACCCAATGGACGTATTTGAGTTTGTTGTAAGCCCTGATCATTCAAGGAAGTGGGTGTCAAAAGAACCTGACATAGTAACCGCTCACAGGATTCATCTTGACGATGATGATGGTTTTCACACTGATGATGATCCCCATCTTGAGGACATTTGACAGATGTTGGATGAAAAGCACTACCTTCTTGGTAACATTACTCATGTATTAATAAGTGTTTGTAGTCCAATATTATTAGTATGTTGGATGGAAAGTGCTCACTTGAGCTCTGTTGGTGGCATTATTTTATGTTTACTCTTTAGGCTACTTTCTGATATTTTGTTCTGTCAATATCTGATGCCTTAACGAATTTCAGTTCAGTGCATTAATCTAAAACTCTTATCAGATTAGGTAATGCTCTAACATAATGAGCAAGTGTGAGTTTGAATATCTTTAAAAGTTTAGTTGTTACCTCTGGATTAAGGAGATCACCTATTTCTAACTTGATCAAACATCATCTAATCTCCAATGATGTAGCATGACAAAGATTATGTAACTATGTAGATTATATACTATGATATAAAAGTTTCTTGAAGTAAAGGTTTGATTTTGTCAAAGGGATTTACCTTGGCAAAGTATGCCATCTTCTTTTTTATTTATATTTATTATAAAAAGATACCATCCTTGGTGGTGGCAAAGTTACATTTGGAAGTTAACACGTAAGAGGAAAATTTAAAGATGTGAACAACCGAGAACTAGAATAAATTATAAAACAAACTTTGCTATCACAAACTTGGATACTTTACGATGAGATCATACAAATACAAGGCTTAGGCTTCCTATTTGCCAAAATATGATACAAGCTTTTAAAATGAATATTAAAAATTTAAAATAGAGACAGAAAAGATACTAAACAAAAATGTGCTTGTGAGATTTGCAAGCACTCCCATTAGATGCCAAGTAGAATCTATTACAAGCTAATTTAGGCTCTTACCTCTTGAAGAGAAGTTAAAAGTTTAATCCCTAACACTAGTGCTTATTGGTTTTTACTAGACTAATAAGGTTGGACGGAGTGGGTAGCAGAGGGAACTGGTACCGGGCCGGTACCGGTTGGCACACCGTGCCGACCTTCCGGTACCGGTTGGATGGGGAGCAAGTTGGGCACAGTGGTGCCGGTTTTGCTGCCTATGTTTTGACCGTTATTCAACCGTTGCTGCTTCTTTTTTTTTTTTTTTTAAGTTTGGCTGCCATTTTTATGTATATAGATATACATACTTGTATCTATAGATTGCAGGTATGGGAAAGAAGACAAAGCAGGCCTAAAAGCTAGTCACGGGACTTTTGTTTTTTTTTTTTTATAATTTTACAGTT
>JANDBE010000045.1:34554671-34565407 GCA_024320915.1 Erigeron philadelphicus | reverse complement strand
TTTTACTTTTTATCACATAAATTTACCAAAAATTTTGCTCTTTTACTAACCGTGCTAATACGTACAAACCGATGCCGTCCAACGGGCGGCGTGATAATTTCTAGTTACTAATAAGGAAAAGAGAAAAAATCTTGTTGAAACTTTATGAGGCAAAAACCATATATGTGCAAATCATTTCTACAAATTTAATTATTATATTAATTTTGAACCTACTAGAATTGATTGTTTGGTTTGGTCCTTGTCCCCTTTGTTGTACTTCTTTGTCATCATTCCACAAAATAGCGCTCGTTAAAAAGGTTATGAAAAGGTTGATATTTAGTTCCTGGACAAAGTAATATATTTATACGAATCCAAAATCAAAGTTTATAAATAAAAGGGCTTTAGTAAAAGTTAGATTAAGGGTATAGAAGTTATTTAGTAATTTATTTCTTGAGCATGATAAATTTTTCCTTGAGCAAATCAGCTCCCATCATTTATGTCTGTAGAATTAGGTCACGTAATTGAAGTTGTTATCGATTACATAGGGTGGTACAAAATATATTGCATATTACGCTGGACTGGTTTTTTTAAAAAAGATTGTCCAAAAGACACAAAGTCAACTTTTTTTTTTTTTGTCGATCTAAATCTTTTTAAAGTTTATAAAGTGAAAATACAAATATAAATTGATAGAAATAAAAGGTGATACATTTTTAAAGTTAAATCCACTATAGAAAGTTTAGTTAAACTCAATGAAATATACTTGATAATTTCTTTTTCTTCTAAATCTCTCTATATAATTAAGAGAGGATATTTCAAAACTTATGTGGATATAATATTTGATTGCCAACTAAAGTTTTTATCCAACTTGTAATTTTGTGTTTATTTTTGTTATTTATGGTTTTGGCCAACTCGGATAAAGAATATCTACAAGTTAATACAATTTTAATCTAATATTGTTGCTATAATTTAGGAATAAGTCAGGAAGCCTAAAAAGATCGATCAATATTTTGATTAAATTAGATTTTCACCAAATTATGCATTTATTTTGATAAATTAATTAGTTACATAGCTATCATTATTCGGTACACAAAAGAGTCCAAAGGATATGAATAAAATATAAATAGACAATAATAAATATAAATAATTTTGAATATGGCCGGAAGTTTTCTTCATTGGCATGTAGCCATGGAACATTTTCAAAATATGATATGATCCTCTTTTCTATTGAAATAATTTATTTTTGCTCCTTCTAAGACCAATTATAACAAGTCATTTAAAGAATTCGGTGATATATGACACGTAATCAATGAATTGTTATAGCATGTCGGTGAAGTGAATCGTTTATTAGTGTATCAGATAACATATGAGAAAAGATTCTCTAAATTACTAATAATTTTATAGGTCAAGTTAAAAAATCAAAAATTAAAATTAAATAATTATCTTTTAATTTTAACTTTTGATTTAAAAGTGATCTTTTTTCATATTACATTCACCGAGTGACTTTTATGTTTTGTGAGCCATGTGCTTCATTGATTATTTCTATTTAGTTTTGTGCTGTAGAGTTTGAAACATATATTTTGCAAGTTTTATTATTTTGTGTTTTAGTTAGATAATAAAGTGTAAGTAAAAAAGATGAATGGATTTTGCAAGTTTTGTTATTTTGTGTTTCAGTTAGATAAGAAAAAAAAAGGCGAAAGAGATATCTGATAGAAGAAAGTGTAGGTAAAAAAATAAATAGTTACGAATAATAGAGGTGAATGGTTACGAATGATTGAGGTAAATGGTTACTAACAGTGAAACTAACAAATGAATTTTTTTTTTTTACCAGAAGCCTAGAATGGAATTTGGAATTTTGTGTGGGCTGGAATTTGATTGTTGCTCCTTTATCATCTTTCCTCTTCTTCTTAAACACACACTCACAACACAAGGTTGAATACTAGCCACATCACACTAATATATATACTTATTTTGCAATATTCTTGCTGCTGCTGCTGCATATGAGCCGAATTGTTGATATTATACACAACTATTTTAATTCTTCTTCATTAACATTATTCAAATCAAAACCACCTTGTTATCACTATCCTCATGTTACATTTAACAACAAAAACTATCCTGCACTTAAATCTTCATTACAAGGTCCGCTCTACTATTCTTTCATTTCAATTTTCACTCATTTTTACTATTTCTTGAATTTAAATTATTTTGCAATACTTCAATTTTTTTTCTTTACCATCTAATTATACTGTGGAAATTGATTGAATTGCAGTTAATACTTCAGAGATTGTGGGGTTAAATCATGTAGTTACTGATACTACATGTTCACTTTCACTCAAGGTAAACTTTAATCTACTTTTATGCTCTGAAAATGTCACATTTTGTCCCCCTTTTTTTTGGTTTTTTTATGTGTAATGTAAATTGTGCTGTTTAAGATTAATGGGATATTTGGAAAACATGAATATATAACATAAAGTATTTATCTTGACAATGTGATTATGTAAATTTGCAGTTTTTTGGTCTATGTTTACTTAGATGTATGAAACTGGATATGGGATATATGTTTTTTTATCGAGCGATTAATTTCGCACTTATGTTAGCAAAGCTACCAAGATTAGAGTAATAGTATCAATTTTGAAGTTAAAAGGAAAACTTTTGATATTAGAATGACATTAAAGTATATCCCTCCACAACATTATAGGATTTTTAGATGTGCTTTTGTAGATTCAAATTTAGTATTTTTCAGGTGAAAGAAGACAATGTGAAGGGTTTTGATGCACTTCCATATGTGAGATGTCTTAGTGAGTTTCAAAAGGATGAACTTATGGGGAAAGTAGTCATGGTCAGGTTCGATTCCAACGTCTTACTTGGAGAAAAGCAGGACCAGCATGCTCAAATATTTGTTACGGCTGTTTCGACTATTAAGTACTTGCATGAAGCTGGTGCAAAGGTCGTTTTAATGAGTAGTTGGTCTCTGAAAACCAATTCAAAGATTCATTCAATAGATTCTGTTTCAGGTATGGGGTTGCTATTTGGGATCATGATTATATGTGTTGTTATTATATTTGTTTAATGATAATTTTAAAGAAGATGATAATGTTTATGTTTCCAGCATATTTATCATCCATTCTCAAACTAAGAGTTGTACCAATGAAGTCTATTCATGGATGTGACCAGCATAAGATGGAAGACTCCTTGGCAGGAAGTATATTTCTTCTTGAAAATCTTTCTCAGTTCAAAGACGAGATAGCAAATTGTTCAAAATTTTCAGAACAGTTATGCTCGGGGGTTGATATTTTCATAAACGATGCGTTTTTCCAGTCACATAAGGTTCTTGCATCAACTATTGGTGTGACATCTTTCTGCTATGCATCTGTTGCTGGTTTCCAGTTTGAGGAGGGTCTGTTACAGCTCAAGAAAGCATTTGGGACACAAAAGAAGCCGTATACTGTGATGGTACCATTTTATGACATTTAACACGCCATATTTAATTATTTAAATTTAGTAAGTATTTTTATATTTGCAACTTAACATAATCTCACGGCATATTAGTGTAGGTTGGGGGAGGTAACCTTGTAGAAAAAGCAGCTGCTGTGCATTATTTAGTTTCTAGCGCTGATGCTTTGATATTTGTTGGAAATATGGCATTTCAAATAATGCATGCTCTTGGATTATCGGTACCTAGAAATTTGGTGGAGGCTGGAGCGTTTAAAGAAGCTATTAGAATAATACAATTTGCAAATTCCAGGAATATTCCAATCTTATTTCCAAAAGATTTCTGGTGCCTCAATGATCATCTTAAGAAGCCGGAGATAGTTCCTGCTCATGGCATCCTAGAAGGTAAGATTTTACAAAGCATACCCAAATAAGTTACATTCCACCTCAATGTTGACTACTTGAAGAATTTTCTTGGAAAAATTATCACTCTGTTGATTTTCGTCACAATAGATAGTGCTTAGTGACGCTTACTTGTAATGTTTGGCTCTCTTAGGTTGGTCCCCTGTTGCTCTCGGGCCAAATTCATTGGATGAAATAACCACCTTGCTTTCAAAGTCCAAGGTAATAATTTCAACTTCTGAAGTTTAGTTTGATAGAAAAATTTCACTCCATGCATCCAATCAAAATAACTTTAGAATGGTGGTGAAGTGTTTAATTATTTGGTAACTATCTCAACTCTTTATAAAGATAAAACAAAGAAACTTATTGGATCAAGATCACTACAATCAGTTTTTTGTAACTCTAATAATAAAGAACTTTTAAGAAGGGAAACTGCTTCAGTTTCTATGGGATAGAGGGGAAAATGGTTACTTGACTGTAAATCTCTCTAACTCACAAAGACACAAACACAACATGTTTTTAACATTTGCATGAATAAATTAGCTTTGGCTTTTTGATTTAAGGTGCTTTGTCAACCTCTTTCTCAATTTATTTAATGGCAATGTACTACAGAAAATTTTGTGGATTGGTCCTGTTAAGTTTGGCTTGTCAATTCAAGATAGCAACGGGACCTCCATATTGGCAAAACTGCTTGCAAGATTGAGTGAAGGAAATTGCGATATTACAGTTGTTGGTAATATGGCATGTCAAGCTTTAACAGTGGAATCAATGGTTTCTTCATCTTGCAACATCATTGGTAATGCTTCGGTTGTATGGGAGTTTCTTAAGGGGAGAAAGCTTCCTGGGCTTATGGCTTTAGATAAAGTATGATTTGCTTCTTGCTCTTTTAGTTGTTTAGTTTTATATATGGCTACATATGCGTACACATAGATAAATTTATAACATAGCTGATTTCAATTGCTAAGTAAAAAAAGTTCTAGTTTAGGAAGGATAGGGGCTGTGAAAGGATTGTAATTTTGATTGCATTTTATTGTGTGCAGGGATACCCATATAGTATTGATTGGCATGCAATTTATGATGATCCAACACGGCCTTTGCTAGTTGATATAGGAAGTGGTATAGACATTATCTTTCGATTTGATGTGCAAGTGTGCAACTAAAAGAAATTTACTGCATATAAAGCATTTTCTTACAAAAATGAAAAGTGAAATACAATGAAAAGAAAAGGAGATTAGACATGGCGAGAATAGGTATTTTCAGCAAGAAAATGTAAAGTATGATGGTCGTTTTTTTTCATTTACATTTTTGTAGTTGATCAATAACAACCCATTCATACAACATGAATGAATGCTTCTTGACAACAAAAATCTATGTACGACTGTTGAAATGGCCAATCATTCTATTCAAAACTACAAATTCCAGGTAATGGATTGTTTCTCTTTGGAATGATGAGAAAGAAGAAAGATATGAATTTTCTTGGACTGGAGATGAATGGGAAGGTTGTCAGTTTTTTTTTGTTTTGTTTTTGGTCTTTCTACTCTTTTGACCTTCCAAGTGTTGAACTTGATCTGTTCTTCTGGATATTGTTACTTTGCAGCTTGTAAGGCGTTGTCTGGATGCTGTTCACCAATCTGCCTTGAAAAACGGGTATAACTTTGGTTGACTTTGTATAACCTGCAGAGACTTGATAAAGCATTATTATGTTAATTAGTATTTAATCAGGTGTGAAATTTTTTAATAGTCGTTAAATTATTCCTAGATAATAATGTGGACTCCTTTTTTAGACAAAAGAGTATCTGTCTTACCTAGTTGGATTATAATTACGTTTGTTTAATTTAACGGTTGCTGTATATTGGAAAAATCAACTGCCAGCTACTTCATTGAAACAAATGCAACATCAACATTTCGTTCAATTGTTTCGAGTTATCCTGGGGAACTAGTTCTTGCATCAATACAGGTAATTGGTAATGGCATTTGCATGTTTAGAATAGTCTTTCGGTTGCATATTGGATGTGGTTCCTGATGAACTAAAAATAAGACCTATTAATGTTGAATGTGGTTCCTGATGAACTAACAATAAGACCTATTAATATGCAGTGTCCAAACCCCGACTTCAATAAACCAGAACACAGGTGGAAAATGGTGCAGCGTTCGCTTATTGAAGCTATCGAGGATCTTTTGTCCTCTGACGGAAAGGTAACTGCTGTTATATGGGACTGTGTCATTTGGTGAATTGCTTAGTAGCTTTTGGGAAAATGACTTTCTGCCTTTTATATTTTTTTGATAATGCCTAAAAGATGAAATCTAAAGTGTGCCCCTGTGAACTTGGATACTTGGTCTTGGATGATAGATGATATGATAGTATTTCAATGAAACAAATAGAGGCAAAGTAATTTAAACAAATAGAGTACTGAAATACAGATTTATCATTAACATAGTTACACTATAATGTGAATTATCATCTTTGTACGGTTGTAATCATATATTTATTAACATATATTATCAATGCAAGTTAAGAATTAGCCTCTATGTCAAATGATTCGTATGTTATTGGAAATCCAGGTTTTTCTTCAATCTGATATAGAAGCTGTTGCATTGAGGATGAAAGAAGAATTTTTGATGTATGGCAATGGGAAGTTCACTATCGACCACCAAGAAGAATGGCTGATGGAAAACCCATTTGGGGTTGAGTCAGATTGGGAACAACATGTTCTGCGACGTGGAGTTCCCATGTACAGATTAATGCTCTCGAAATCAATAAGATTATAGAAGTATCAAATGTCACACCCCAATTCTAATTTAAATAGATTCATGTGGCAACCACTTCAATGTATTTAAGGTTATACTACTAACTAAACATGTTATGAGAGTATCTGGCTAGAGCCAAAAATAGTGATCCAACACTTTTAGACTAAACATGAATAGATGCTTCACCCTGTTGACAAGTCACTTCCCTTTTGTTTGAAGCATATTTGAAATAGCTTTTTGATTACTATACGAGACTAGCGATGAGATTGTACCTACAACATAACTCTTCTTTCAAAATAAGGTTGATGACTGATTCCACGTCTTAATACTTTAGCTGCATATGTCTTAATTTCGCGACATTACTCTTGTAAGCATTTAGTTAATGCTCAAGTATGATAGATTGATATAAACCTAGCATTGTATGGTGAATCTTTATGTTGTGCTCTTGAGGGTTCAATGTTACCATTGGTACCTCCATCATAACCTGACAGGACAAGACGACCATGGTTAGTGATCTTTTGCTGACTGACTGATAGTGGACAAACATGGCTAGTTCAAACATGGTTATTTCGTTGGGCTTGATATGTGTGAAGATTTCAAGATGTTTTGTAGCTACTTAGTATTGTAGTATCTAAGCACGACTACTGGTATCGTTGAATGAGATAAACGGGATAACCATTTATGCTTGTCAACATGTTCCACCTTCGCTAGGAGAATACCAACACGAAACACTCAATGTTGCGCTATGCGGAAGCCGGAATGTTTAGCAAAACCCAGGGTTATAAAGTTCAACTATGATGTTACACAACTTTCATATAATGATTGACAGATCAAATTTGGGTTTTATGAGGAGGTGTAGTAAGGGCAGGTTGACCCTGTTATAATTTTGACTCATACAAGTTGTCAATTGGTCTTGTGTGATATACTGATATAATTCCACAATATATCTAATTTAATTTAACTTTTAATTAATCTTCGAATAAGATTTAATTTTTGACTAAAAATTATTTTTGTAAATAGTATTATTGATATAATAATAATAATAATAATAAAATGAAAAAAAAGTTGAAAACTTAGAAAATTATAAAGTATGTTTAATTTTTTCAAGTCTCACGAGATTGGTATTAAAAGATACACCACCCAATATAATTAACCGACATAAAATATACAATATGAATTTAATCTTACACTCATTAAACTTATAATAATTATAGAAATATATAAATTCTACAAAAGAAAAAAAAAAGGCAAATACTAAAGTAAAAAAAATACGTACATTATACGTAGAGTAGTAAAATTCTTGGTCGGAATTTCATATCCTGCAGCATCATCATCATCATCACCGTCATCGCGCTCTCTCTTTCTCTTTCTCTCTCCGGTAACCGAATCTCTCAATTACCTCAATTCAATTCAGTTTTCTATATATATATATATATATTCGCATACATGTCCTATATATCCACATATATATTTTTTGTGAGTATAATTTTAGGTTTAAATTTGTACTTGATTGAATTTACGAACAGATTTCCGTAGCTAGGGTTTATTTTCGATTATTGAATAGGTGTGTTTTTGTTGATCTCAATTATAATAACTAAGTTTGTGTATGTATATCCGATTTGTATTATATTATATATGAGATGAATTTAGGCGGAAATTTGTGATTATGTATTCGTTTTTCCCCCGATTTTGATCATCGTTAAAGTACTAAAGTTTTGTTGTGCTTTTACGGTTTATACGCGGCACTTGAAGAAACATACTAACTACACGTAACGTCATAACGAAACATTATGTTTGGCGATTAGTAGAAACAAGTTATATATACGATTCGTATAATGTCACATTGCCGGAATTTAGTTGTTTGGAGAAGTGATGCGTCTCATGAACATTTTGATTCTTTGTTGGTGTTTGAATGCTAAATTATTTTTTTCTTTTGGTTTTGAATTAGTTGTTGCTTCTGGATTCATATATTGAGATTGAAACGAAGCACGTCACGAGAATTGAAGGTTTTTATGAAATTTTCGGTATTTCATTGACAACTTCACATGAATATGGAATCGCAAGTGACGTTGCAAGAGGTGGCTGATGTACCTGAAAATGTGTTTATTAAGGATGTAATCACGTCTGAAACACACCATGCTGTACCTAACTCTCCTGGTACTTTTTATGGAAGATTTTGATATGGTGTTTTAATTGTTGGCTAGTTTTTTGTAACTTATAGTTGGGTACCGAGCTTTAGTATTAATCTGATAGGGTTTTGAATTTAATTCAGCAAAGAAACAAACAAGACAATGGGCTGCTTGGACGCGTCAGGAAGAGGAAAGATTCTTTAATGCTCTACGTCAAGTTGGAAAGGCAAGTTTATATGTCATGTATATGTCGCTTGACTTGTTAAGTTTATGGTTATTCCTACCTGCTGATATGAAAAACTAAATCTTATGAACGTAATGCGTGTTGCAGAATTTTGAGAAGATAACTTATCGTGTTCAGAGTAAAAATAAGGATCAAGTTAGGCACTATTATTATCGTCTTGTGAGGCGTATGAACAAGTTGCTGGGGCCTGAACTTTTTCTTGATGCCAAAAACTCTAAAGATACAAATGCTGCCATGCTTCGATGGTAGGTTATCATGAATAAAGTGAGTTTTATCTGGAAGATTATATCTTCTTTTATTGACTCGTTTCTTCTGCAGGTGGTCGTTACTTCAAAAGCATAGTTGTAAAGCCTCAAAGCTTCACTTGAAGCCTCGAAGATTCAAGATTTTTTTGGAGGCATTGGTGAGTTGATTCTCAAGGCTTGGCTTTTGGCATTTCATTTACCAAACTGATTTTTTTTTTTCTCTGTCATTCAGGAACACCAGCTATTAAAAGACCAAAAAAAGAAAAATAAAAAACGACCTCTTCAAGAGGAAAGCTGTTCTATGACACCATCAAATTCTGTCTCCAATCAGGGTAAAGCCTGCACACATGATGCTTGTGTCAACCCTGTTCTTGTTGACGGTCAAACCACACAAAATTTGGGTTCTGGAAAAGGAGCTTCACTAAAGCGCAATGCAAGCACATGTATAGATCGAAACAACTGCAAAGGTGGCTCGTCATCTGTTAAACAAGCAAGGCAGAGGCGAAGATCAGGTGAATCTCTATTTTATATCTTCTTTTTCTATTTGTAATCTCATCTGTACCTTCACATTGAGATGCTTTTTATTTATTGTGCTATAAAGGTAGTGCATCTACTGCTGCATATAAAAAATGGGAGAAGGCTGCAATAGCCGGGGTGTCATTAGTTGCTGATGCTGCTGCACACTTGGAGCAGACAGCCTTGGATAGATTAGTTGATACTGTACAATCTATGAACAGTGAGTTTCCCGCTTTAGCAAAACCTGTAAAATTTATATCTGTTTTCTCGAATCTGACAAAAATCCGAGTAACTTTACTTCTTCAGGGGACAAGGGTTCAAACACTGTTGCAAGAGATATACCCCCCGTGCCGTCTTTTCATCAAACAATATCTATTCCCAGCAATGTACAACCTTTGACCAAACTGAAATTGCAGCTCTTTCCAATTAATGAAAGCATACGCAGAGCATTGGAAATGGTATGAATGTATTGACAAGCGTTGTTATCTCTTTATCGAGTTTGTTACTCTAATACGTGAGTTTAATATTTTGTCAGGACAATCACAACCCTCATTTGGAGCTCACGTTAAGTTCTAGAAAGAAAATATCTTCAGTTTTGGAACGCCTGAATCATAAATGGGGAAGCTGTAAAATAGCATCTGGAGAACTAATGCTTCTGCCTTACTTTGCTGAAAGTTCAAATCTTGTGAATTGTCAGAGATGGACGCAACATTCAGTTTTAAGTGCAGCAGATGTATATGCTGCAGTTGGAAGTCCTTCTGTTTTCCGTTTAAGGTCTTGATTCTCTCACATCTCTACTCCCTTATAAAGCAAATGCCCTCCCCCACATTAAATAATTCTGTCTTTGAAATACCGAATTTGCCCAGAACATTTTTTATCCCGTAACTACCCCTAATAAATGTTTTAGATTTTCCTACAAGACAGTCAAAGTCAATCAGTCAACCAATCAGTCAAAGTCAAACTGTCAAATGTATTCAAAGTTTTTCATATTTATCTTACAAATTCATGTATAAATACCATCTCAAATATAATGGAAAATCA
>JANDBE010000045.1:34370080-34383695 GCA_024320915.1 Erigeron philadelphicus | reverse complement strand
AAATGCCGTTAATAAAAAATACTCAATAATTATATATATATAATATATAATATATAATATGTAATATATATATATATACCTTATTAGTAAAAATTCTGGGGTAATAACAAATTTATTGTCCTCCATTGAATTAGTGCTAGACACCTATTAATAAATAATATTAAAAATTCAAAATATATTCCTACAATTATCTTGATTATAAGAAAAATAAAAAAAAGATTGATTAAAAAAAAATAAATAAAAAGCAGTTCTATAAAAATATCCCATAAAGAAAGCCCTTCCATATATAATTTCTTTATACCGTTAAAATAAAACACCCTCTCCCACAAAGAAAAGGATCGGCCCCTCCATATTCCCCCCAAAAAAAATCTCCCTCTCTTCCCAAGGAAAACCCTCCCATTCTCTCCCCCAAAAAATCCTCCACCCTCCCTCCTCCAACCGCCGGCCGCCTTCTGTCACCTCCAAAAACCGCCGACCGCCGACCCTTTCTTTTATCCCTTCTCAGATCCGGCTTAGATGGTGGTGGTTGGTGGTGGTTGTGGCCGGAAGTGGCTAAAAGACGGCGGTTAATGGCTTACTTTTTAGATCCGAAAGTGGTTTTTGGTGTTGGAGTTTTCGGTGGTCTTGGCCGGACGTGGGTGAAAGTGGCGGCTGTTGATTGCTCCGTTTAGATGGTGGTGGTTGGTGGTGGTTGTTGCCGGAAGTGGCTAAAAGATGGAGGTTTATGCCATATTTTTTAGATCTGAAACTATTTTTGGTGTCGGAGTGGTCGGTGGTCGTGGCCGGAGGTGGGTGAAAGTGGCGGCTGTTGGTTGCTTCGTTTAGATGGTGGTGGTTGGTGGTGGTCGTGACCGGAAGTGGCTGAGAGGCGGCGGTTTTTTGCTTCTTTTTTTTTAGATCTGAAAGTGATTTTCAGTTGGTGGGATTTGGGTGGTCGTGGCCGGAGGTGGGTGAAAGTGGTGGCGGCCGGAGGTTGTCACGTGGGGTGGCCGGAGGTGGTCACATGGGGTGGCCGGGGCGGTCACATGGGTGCTTGCTGGAATTTTCGCCGGAAAGATTTATGTATGTATATGTGTTGTTGTGTAAGTGTGTATACATAATGTAATGTGTACAACGTAAATTTGGAAAGAAATTAACCTTCTTACTGCTAATTTGTTGTTAATTTTATTATGATAGTTTTAATTCACTATTTATAGTGCATTATATTTGTTAGTTGATTCATTTATTTAAATTTTATTTTCTAACTGTATTTTATTGTTTCAAAATTACAATTAAATTAACTCTCTTTTAAAAAAAATTATGATTTCAAAAATTTGACTAGTATGAAGTTAGTATCTCCAACTGTATTTTTTTTTTTTTGAAATTATTCTTTTATATATATATATATATAAGTAGTTACAGATTATAAAGAAGTTAATAAGGTAATAAAAGATGATATAAATTACTATTAATGTTAAGAAAAAGCTGGACAAAAATCTGACAAAATCCTGTTAAAGCATTTGACTTAAAAGATGATAATGTGTCAGTTTTAAATATATAATTAAAAAAAATGGAAATTGGTAGCTATAACAACACTCAATGAGAACCCACTTTCTTTGTTTCTATTACAGTCTCACCATCTTGAAATAATAAAAAAACCCACACAAGTTTTGTCACTCCCACTCTCTCTTATGGAATCAATCGACTAAGCAACGTCTTTCTCATTTGGTTTTGTTGTTGCAGAAACAAATATGTTTTCCTTTTTCATCTTTCCTCTTTTTTATTCTTTAGATCTAGAGGTGGTGCTCATGATGATGAAATATTAACACCATATTATTCATAATAATCTTTTTTCTTTCCTTTTACATCCATTGAAGTTGTTCAAAGATTTTTGATGTTGATTTTGTTGATGATAATAATATGATGGCTACCGGAGACGGCGATTATACTAGAGATGACGGAGCTGGTGGCATTTTTTTTAAGTTACGTATCAATGTATGTATAATAATTTTTTTGTATCTTTCTTAGCATTCATGAGCAAGGGAAAAGAAAGAAAGGAATACAACTTGGTACAATAGTTGTACTCCATGTATTGAATTTTATACCTTACACCGGGTTCTTGAGTTGTAAATAAGAAAGAAAAGAATGTAAATGAAAGTAAAATTAAAAAATTTGGGTTCTCGAGATTTTTTATTGAAAAGAAGACAACTGATAAGAAAAGAAACTAAAGGGTCGGTCCAATACAAATTTCCAACAAAATCTTCCGCCCAAAATTGGGCCGATTACAGAGGAAAACGATGAGACATCTTATACAATTACTAATCTACCCTCTATATCTCCTATATATAGCCTTCATCTTCTTCCCTCCACACTCATCTGCTTCTTTTCTATTTGGCGCCAAATTGAGGGTCTCTCATCTACCGATTCAACTTCAGGTGATGAACTTTTTTACATCCCAAATTTTTATTTTTCATTTTTCTCATGTTATTAATTAGCGTTTTTCATGCACTTGTTCGTTTAATTATTTCATCTATATGAGTATTTGTCAAAATAAAATATAATAAAATACATATGTTAGGAATTTATCGGCATAAATCAGACTTCTACTTGTGTAGTGTAATGGATGACAACATATATTTTATGGCTTTTAAAGTAATTTGTTTATTATCTTGATTGGAGCTGTATTCAGCATGCAATATCTGAAACTTCTACTTGTTTAGGCCACAATTAGTAACACATAGTCGGCTCCATGTTAGTAACACATACTGGTTTTGGTGCTGAAACTGCAAAAGACAAAAGAAACCGCGTGAACAATAATGATCAAAGATATGAAACAATTACTGAAATTGATCAATCGTTGGGAACCAATGAAATAAGTTTGGAGAATTTCAGTAGTGGTGAGGAAATACACGTTACATCCACCACACCTGCTTCACAGGTGAAACTTCAAAGTAAGCTATCATCAAAGCGTAAGAAACAAAAACTAGAAAAGGCGGAAGAAGAGAATGCTTATGCTGCCATAATTATGAGCTCCATTAACAATGTTGCTAATGCTCTAGATAGAAATACTAAGGTAATGAATATCTTTACATTATATGTGCTGAATGTCTTAGTTTTGATCTCTGTAATTGACGTTTTTTGCCTCTTATTATTCTAATTTCTAAGGTACTGGAAAGTTCCCGGCCACATGTGTATTCAGAGGTGGAAATCTATAAAGAGCTAGAGCTTATGTATCCTGGACCAGAAGAAATAGCAAGTGCATATCTATTCCTTGTGGAGCGTCCAGAAAAAGCACGAGCACTATTTGGATGTCCTCTTCCAACGCGTTTGACTATCCTAGAAAAAATGAGAAGAATCTTTATAATCTTTTGCTATGGAATAAATATTTTGTGATGGTCTTTTTTGGCTAGCTAACCGACTAGTTTGGGCAGGTTAGTGGGCAAGTTGGTCTTTTGGGTGCAAAAATCAGGTAGCTTGATGGGTCAACGGGTCAGTGGATAGTTTGGGCAGGTTAGTGGGCAAGTATGGTCTTTTGGGTGCAAAAAATAGGTAGCTTGATGGGTCAACGGTCAGTGGATAGATTGTACTAGTCATTTTGTGTTAATCTTTTTGGTGCAGTTTAATGTATCAAATTCATGAAGGGTCAGTGGATTGTTGTATTAGTCATTTTGTGCTATCTTTATGATGTAGTTTCATGTACTAGATTCAAGATCTTACCAATTACTATTTGTTAGTTTGTTACTTCATCACATTAATTTTATGCATTTCATTCTATAACTATTTTAGGTACTAAAAATAGGTTGTTTTGGTGCTGAAATATGATGAATTGTTGCTGTTTTTGGTGCTGAAACATTGTAATATTGGTGCTGTTTTTAGTGCTGAAATAGTGCAGTTTTACTGCTGATTTTGTTACTGAAATAGTGCAGGTTCGCTGCTGTTTTTGATGCTGCAACAATGCACTATTGCTGCTGTTTTTGGTGCTGAAACAGTAGAATTGTTGCTGATTTGGATGCTGAAACAGTGCAGTTTTGCTGCTGTTTCGTGCTGAAATAGTGCAATATTGCTGTTGTTTTTGCTACGGAAACATGCAGAATTGCTGATATTTTAGCTATGTTGTTTTGGTGATGGAACAGGCAGTGTTTTGGTGATGAAACAGGCAGCATTGCTGCTGTTTTGGTGAACGGGTTAACTGGTTTCTTTTACAATTGCAGCCCCCTTATGAAAACTTGTGGAGCCTCGTTAAGTTTTGATCGCTAAAGATTGTTCTAAGCTTCAAGTATTCCAATGAGTGTCCAAAGTTATTACTACATCAATAGAGAAGCTTGAAGGTAATGTTTTGGTTTTGTGTTAATCTTTTTGATGCAGTTTAATGTATCAAATTCATGAAGGGTAAGTGGATTGTTGTACTAGTCATTTTGTGCTATCTTCATGCTATAGTTTCATGTACTAGATTCAAGATCTTACAGTTACTATTTGTTAGTTTGTTACTTCGTCACATTAATTTTATGCATTCCTGATCCTGCTTGATAAATCAGCAACAATGAATAATCTTTTCATGCTGCTTGTTCTGTTAGTTTTGATTTATGCAGTGGGCTTCCATGACTGTAACCATCTGGGCAGATAACGGTGAAGGGAAATGCTTCCAAGTACTTGTTCTATGTCAATACTAAAGTGCACAAAGATTTAGTCATGTAAATATATGGTATAAATATTGTTTAAAGCTTTAATGGGTATTATTGTCAAATTGTTATTTTTTCACTTCATTAAGAACATAAAAGGTTTTATTTTCACTTTCTTTCCTTTCATTCTCATAAAATTCAAGAACATAAAACATATAACATTTTTCTTCTATTTTTCTTTCTTTTATCTTCATTTCATTTACTTTCATTTTCTTTCCATTAAAAAAAACTCGAGAACACAACATTAACGTCTATTTATCCTATTGATTGATACGCACAACAAAAAAAGGGGCATACAGAACCATAAACCCTAAACCTGCTCTCCCAAATCTTAATTTCCGCAGAACTCACTGAAAAGCGACAATGGCTTCCCTTTGTTATAGAGCTGTATCAAAACCAAATTTCTTGAAAGCTACAATCTTTCACAAAATTTCCAAACCTTTTCTTAACCATTTCTGTTCGTCTGCCCTAAACGAACAAAACCCAGATCCAAAATCAAATCTTTCACATACCCAGATGATCAATAATGAAAACCCAGATGAGGATAATCCCGATACCGAAACAGAAAAAAATGTCAAAAAGATCAGGAATTTAATGTTTCATAGGGTTGATGATGCTAAAAAGATGCTTTTTGATACATCTAAAAAGGGTTTTAAGTATGATGAATCTTTATTTATTAATTTAATGCATAGTTATGAAACACGCCAATATAAAAGATGGGATTTTGTTAAGAATTGTGTTAGTATTTTCTCCAAAATGGAGGAATTAGGCGTACCTGTTTCGATTAAATCGTATAATTATTTGTTGGAGATGTTGTTAGGGAAAAAGAAATATGTTTTAGCTGATAAGTATTTTAACAAAATGTTATCTGAAGGTGTGGTTGTTCCAAATAAACATACTTACATGCTTATGCTTAAGGCTTATTGTGGTACTAAAAGACGCGACATTGTGTATTCGCTTATTAACGCTATGAAAGATCGAAACTTTGGTTTGAATTTGTGTGATTTTAATACAATCATTGATGGGTTTGTTGAAGTGAAGGACATGGAGGAAGCAGAGAACTTTTTGATGGTGATGAAGGAAGAAAAAATCGAGCCGAATTTGGTTACTTATAATTCGATGATCAGTGGGTATGTGCAGGTTAGGAAAATGGAGGAGGCAGAGAAGTTTATGGTGGAGATGAAGGCGCGGAATATCGAGCCATGTTTGTTTACTTATAATGATATGATTAATGGTTACACAATGGTTGGGAAAATGGAGGATGCATATAAGGTTTTTGAGGAGATGAAGGAAGTATCGAGCCGGATATGATTACTTATGTGACTATGATTAAAGGTTATGTTTTAGTAGGTAAGTTAGATTACGGGTTGGAGCTGTTTGAAGAGATGAAAGGCAAAAAATTCGGGGATAAAGTTTCTTATAAGTATTGTTTAGATCGATTGAAAGATGATTGTGATGTCGAGAACATGTCTGAAAGTCAGAGAAATGTACTGCAAGAGGTGGAGGATTATGTGGAGAGGTTGGATTTGTTGGATATGCGAGATGCTGCTCGTCATTTGAGTAACATCGCTAACTGAAAATGGAGGCTAAGTTGAAGAGGGGAGCCGAACTGCAGAACTAGGTGAAAAGAGCACACTTCACTAGTTCACTGGACATGTAGCAAAGGAAAATTGTCTCTGCTTCAAAATTGTTTGTTTTGAAGGCAATCTCTTGCTTTATTTGTCTTAGTTATAGTTTGTTTCAAGCTTGACTTTGTTTATATATGGTTTTAAGACGATTCATCCTGATCAGCTGAATAACCGGTCGAATCCACTAGGGCTAATGTACGGATTGGGTGGGTTATTCTCCGTTCAAGATGAAACTAGTACAAAGAAAAAGACGGCAACAAATTTTTAACCGAAAGAGCAATACCAAATTCTATAAAATCTATATAAATGATTGAGGATTGATTGATGAGATAAGATGTTAACGGGTCGGGCAACCCAAACCCATCACCAAACCAACCTATATAAACCTCACCTTTCCATTCCACTCAAAATATCCCTTATCTCTTGCTCCTTATCCCCTGGCATTGCAAGATTTCCTAAAACCTCCATTAAACTTAACCCATAACAATGGCTTATTCTGCAGCAGCTTCCTTTCATATTTTATCCGTAACTTCATCCACAACCTTATCTTCCATCTCTAAAACATCTTCATCTTCACTTTGCATCAGTCCTTCTTCCATTAATCCTCTTCCCAAGCTTTTCTCCAGTAAGCTGTTTCAACCCACACCATACTCCTCTCGTTTCGTACGGGCTGTTGCGTCTTCGTTCGAGTTGGACGAGGAGTTATCAAGTGACGGTGAAGACCAACGGTCGAACTTTTCACCTGACCTTAAAGTATATGTAGGTAACTTGCCATGGAATGTTGACAGTGCAGCTCTTGCTGAATTGTTTCAAAGAGCTGGCAATGTTGAGATGGTTGAGGTATAATTAACTTACTCTTAAAATTCGAATCTGGAGGTCAATTTTTTAGTTTGTGTATTTACTTCTGCAATTAAATATTTGCTTCATATGCTTGCATTATCTGTACTACATTTATGTACTCATAGTTTTATGCTATTTGTTTGTTATTTTTTACTAGTTAATTTAAATAGAGTAGTCAGTAGTGGTTCATAATAGAGTATAAATTTACTTTATTTTGTGATTTTTGTTGCTGGATTTGCTAGGATTTTGTTAGTTAATTATACTATATTATGAACCAAGGTACTGTTTATGTACTCAGACTTTTATGCTGTTTGTTTGTTCTTTTTACAAGTTAGTTTAATGGAGTAATGGTTCATAATAGAGTATAAATTTTGTTTATTTTTGTGATTTTTGTTGCTGGAGTAGTTAGTTAATGACCATTTAAACTTACTTTGTTATTCACCTCTAAGGGTGAATGATTTTAGAGAAAAATTGTCTATTATGAAGGTTAAGAAGGTGTTTACACATTTGTATCTTCATACTTTGTTTAATATCTATCATTCTTGGCTTCTTGCAAACAAAAGTCAAGTAGAACTGAAAAATGTCTTTACAATTCATAATTTTATTCTTCATAGCTTCAATCTCTTTGTGTTCTCTGCTAATAGATGATGTGTAAAGTGGTATGTTGCTATCCCATTTTGTACCATATAAGTTTCAAGTAATTTTCATCTTCAAATGACCGTTGTTAGTTACCGATTCATTTTTATAAAAAGTTTAAGCTATTTCATACTGCTAGATTTCGTATTACAGTATTCATTGTGTTCTTGTATACATTTGATTGATAGCCTTGCACTTTTAATTGATGTAGGTTGTGTATGACAAAGTGAGCGGAAGAAGCAGGGGTTTTGGCTTTGTGACTATGTCATCTGTCAAAGAAGTTGAGGCGGCTACTAGACAGTTCAATGGCTATGTAAGTACCTTGGTAGTAATCAATCTGGCAACAGCTGTTTGAACTTTCATTTTCTGCAACCATTATGGTTTGTGTTTCTTTTGCTAGATATTTTGAACTTTTGATAATTAAGTAATAATGTAATTGCAGGAACTTGATGGGAGGCAACTGAGGGTAAATTCAGGGCCACCTCCAAGCAGAGAAGAGTCATCATTCAGAGGGCAAAGAGATGGAGGTCGTGGCAGCTATGGTGGTGGATATGGTGGCGGTGGTGGTAGGAGTTCTGACACCAATAAGGTTTATGTTGGAAACCTTGCATGGAGTGTGGACAATCTAGCTCTTGAAACTTTGTTTCAGGAGCAAGGAAATGTTATGGAAGCTAGGGTAGTTTATGATAGGGATAGTGGTAGGTCGAAGGGTTTTGGTTTTGTGACATACGGTTCTGCCGATGAAGTTAATAAAGCTATCGAGTCTCTGGATGGCCTTGTAAGTATTTTCATAATTTCAAGTCTTGACCTTTGAATTTCTTCAAAATTTTGGGTTTCTTGATTTTCGATATACTCTTTTGTGCAGAACGTGGATGGTAGAAATATCCGAGTCACTGTTGCTGAAGCTAGACAGAGGCCTCAATTCTAAACCATCCTTTGGGTAACTCTCAGTGTCCATGTGGCATACACTTATTTGTATGCACTTTGAAGTGAGGTTGCACTCATTGCCACTTTTTGCTTGCATCTCATCTAAATTGGTCAATCATGGTAAATGCAGGTACGCTTATGGATTTGCAACGTTTGACCATGTCAAGAACTTATGGCCGTTGCGCGGGTTGCAAGTTGTAGAAGACGGTAATGCTTTAACCCAAGCTCCTGCCTGGTTAAACCTAAGCTGCCGTTTGAGTTTTGTCTTTGTAACCTCTAGACTAATAGATGATGTAACAATTTTGAATTTTGCAATTTATGTTTCAGAGTAAGCTTTTAGCGGTTGTTACCATTTTGTAATCACTGATTTGATGTGGGTGTATTGAATTCGTGTGTGATAAGATTTTTTAAATCCTATAAAATCCACCTATATACACTAAATAATATATATAATATCAGCAAAATCCTGATAGCACTGCTAATGTTGAAAAATTGTTCAACTACAATAAAGACAAATAAGAGAATATTAACTTTTAGTTGTGCCTTGTTAATATGCTTGCTTCTGTTTTTTCTTCCTGTTTCTTTATTTAATTTGTATGGTCTTTGGTTTACTGTCCATTAGATGAAAATATACTGGTAATCTTAAGTTATGTATACAGTCAAATGTTATTAGATGAAAATATACTGTGTCAAATAGTCAAAATTTGGACAAAGTGGGTATAATAATGTGTACTAATTACTACTTGCCATAATTACCATCACAAGATTATGGTTATTTCAGTTTTATATAAGAATACAGTTAGCCTAAAAGTTAAAATTTGTGATCAAGCTACAAAAGACAAGGTTATGGATCTAACATTAAGATTAGTATCCTTTAAAATGATCGGCAATATTCCCCATGTTTCACTCTTGCTCTATTCAGGTATAAAGTTGTCATGTTGCAATTTTATTCATTCATGTGAAATGAAGGTAGTTTTAAGTTTTGCCACACTGCAGATCAAGTTCAGCAGCTGAATCAAATTGGTCATTTCAGTTTCCAGAGCAAAATGGATACCGGTCAACCAAAAGTTTCCAGGTTTGTGAAAAGGCGTCATGTTTAATCACAAGATTATAGTTCCTTGTGTGATTGAGTTTTATTAAATTTCTCAGATTTGAGATCGAACAGTCTTCATCACCCAAGAAGTATGGACGTGCTTTAAGTCAACGACTTACTAGAGTGTTCTCTGAGGACTATAAAAAAATTGAAGGGAGTATATTTGATCCGCGGGGAGACCATGTAAAGCAATGGAACAAGTATTTCTTAGTTGCAGCCCTTATTTCCATAGCAATAGATCCTCTTTTCTATTACTTGCCTGAAGTAAATCCGGATGACATGTGCATGGGTGAAGATACTAAATTAAAGATAACTCTTACTGTCATTCGCTCAATTGTAGACATTTTCTACGCGATTCATATCTACGTTCGGTTCAGGACAGCATATGATGCACCTTCAACTCGTTTGTTTGGAAGAGGAGAGCTGGTTCTAGACCCTTTTAAGATCTCTCAGAGGTATCTCAAGAGAGAATTTTCTCTTGATTTCCTGGCTGCTCTTCCTATTCCACAGGTGAGATTTGTCAACTTATGCATATCATGTTATCAAATTTAGTAAATGTTGATGCTGATGGAAAAATTTTCAGATATTGACATGGCTGCCCTTTTTTGATAACTCGGAAATGATAAGCACGAAAATCAGTGTGCTATACTTTATAATGTTCCAGTTCTTCCTGAGACTCTACCTCGTATTCAAACTTACATCTCATATAACACATGTGATTGGGGTTGTGGCTGAATCGACATTCGCAGGGGCTGCTTATAACATAGTCTTATTTCTGTTGGCAGCTCATGTATGTTTTTCTTCTTAATTAGTTTCCATATATACTAATGTCAGATTATGCCCTTTGATGAAAGTTTTATCTTTTGATTTCAAGGTTTTTGGAGCCTGCTTTTACCTTCTTGGAATTGTGAGGCAAGGAATGTGTTGGAAAGAAGTATGTAACCTTGAAGAACCTGGCTGTGGTGAGAGGTATTTTAACTGTCGTTACCTTGATGATCCTGGCCGAGCATCATGGTATCAGTCAAGCAATATCTCCGATATGTGTGGACCTGGCACGGAGTTTTTTGAATATGGGTTGATTTCCGAGGCTGTAGAGTATACGCTTCAATCCTTAAGTTTCTTCACAAAATACTCCTTTTGTCTTTGGTGGGGACTTAGAGCTTTAAGGTATCAAAATAACAATGATTTTTCATGTTACATTAAACTTTTGTTCCGAATCACAACCTAAAAGATTAAATTTTCTGTTCCGAGTTTTGCAGCTCGAGTGCTGAGGAGGTTCAAGCTGGTACATTTATTGCAGAGCCCCACTTTTGCATAATCATATCACTCACAGGATTGTTGCTTCTTGCTATGATTATCGGCACCATGGAGGTTATTTCACAGCAAACATATCCCATTATTACTTTATTTGGCCGTGCTTACCTGACCACCATTGATTTGAACAGACATACCTTGAATCAAGAACAGAAAGACTAGAAGAATATAGGATCCAACAAATGGATACAGAGCAATGGATGGACCACAGGCAGCTGCCTCATGAACTAAAGGAGCGTGTGCGTAAACATGGCCTGTACAAATGGATTAAACATCGGAACGTTGAGGAGGAAGATATACTTAATGCCCTTCCTTTAGATGTTAGAAGAGATATCAAGCATTACATCTGCATTGAACTAGTCAGACGAGTAAGTCTTGTGACCATTTTTTTTTTAATTTTTATTTCACATATGGTAAAGAGTATATAACAGATAATGCAAACTTCAAATAGGTTCCGCTGTTTGATCAAATGGATGAGCGCACTGTGGATGCAATATGCGAAAGGCTGAGACCCGTTATATGCACATCCCGAACATGCTTGCTGCGTGAGGGGGATCTCACCAAGGAAATGATATTTATCATGCATGGTCAACTAGATTCCTACACTACAGATGGAGGCAGAACAGGTTTCTGGAACCAGTGTCAGATTGGGCCTGGTGACTTCTGTGGCGAGGAGCTACTGACATGGGCACTTGACCCATGTTCAACCGACACCCTCCCCTTGTCCACACGGACAATTACATCTGTTGATGAGGTGGAAGCATTTGCTCTTTCCTCAAAGGACTTAAAGTTTGTTGCCACCCAGTTTCGTATGCTGCACAGCAAGAAGCTGAGACACACATTCAGGGTTCACTCGCACCAGTGGAGGACCTGGGCTGCTTGTTTCATACAATCAGCTTGGAAACGGTACAAAAGGCGAAAGTTGATTGGTATGCTCAAAGCTAAAGAGACCTATAACCGTGAGAATGTTACGGAGCAAAGAAAATATAAAGCAAAGATAAGAGAGACTGGACTCTCCTTTCATAGGTCAATGTCCAGAAGAGGTGAAAATTTCGAATCTGATATTCTTCGTACCCCAGTACCGAAGCCAAAGGATCCTGACTATCTTGATGAGGATCTCTGAGTCTGGGTTCCTTTTGTTCTGTTTTGTTTAAAATAATGCAAGTATGTTCCCTTTGTATCTCTTAACATGGTCATATAAGATGTAAAAACATTCTTGTAATACAATTTGATTTAAACAAAACCGAGTGTCAAATGATTTTTTGGTTCGAATGTGTAAGTCTATAAATGCCAATATTTCTGGTAACCCAAAAGTTATAACTACTCTATACATTACATAATCAAAGTCAAATTTGCACCAAAAAATTCATATGAAGTTAGAATATTAACTGTACATTTATTTTGTTGCCAAAATACTTCACAGTGTCTCTCTGTCTTTTATCACTAATTAAGGTGAGGTCCATGAACTTGAAGCTAATACTATACAAATGGGCCTTCCCAAATAGTTGGCACGGAGTTGGGTGGGCCTTAACAGTTCCACACTTCCACTGACAGTCTTAAAGCCATCTGGTTCATGTTTGCTGTTATGGCTAAACACCTAGTCGATCAACCCTACATGTGAGCCCCAACATTTATTAACCATATCATATGTCCAAGTTTTATAACTGATGATCTATATGAATCATCTGGATTTTCATGGGCCAATCAAGTCTTTCTTGAACTCAAGTCCAGCTAGTAGCTAGGGGACAAGATGAATAAGTCTATTCATGGATAGCGAATAATACATTATCGGTCTTTCACTGACCAGTCTCACGGCCAACATGGTAGAATATAAATCACGTAACATTATATCTAAAAGAACATAAAGTGAAATTCGAACCTCTAATCTCTATATTTTTTTATAAATATGTCCACTTCACTAGACTATCATCACGGATATATTCTCAAAACACAAGATACCAAATGACTACTTATAGATAATGGGGAACATAATGGGATTATGGACCACTATAAACATACTTCTAATAAACAATGTTTATCACTTAAGCCAATAAGCCTGACACAAATAAACTAATGACACATCAAGTTCCCTTAGGGTAGCCACTTTGACTCTAATGACAATTTTTAATTCAATGCTTAAGAAAGAGTTCTTAATTAGGTAATGATTACTTCCTATCTAAGTTAGTCAAACATCCTTCCATGCCTTACATCGGATTTAATATGTTATTACCAGTTCCAATATTGGTATATGGTATTCTTCACATCCACTATTGACAAGATAAATTTTGCAATCACATATAAGTAGTAATGACAACTAGGGTGTAAACTAGTCGAGCCGATACAGTGTCAAGTTTGAGCTCGACTCGACTATAAAACTCGAAGCTTGAAACTTGACTCGAGCTCGCTTTTATTTTCAAGCTGAGCTCGACGAGTCGATTTCGGATAGCTCGCGAACTGTATCGTCTTTTTTACACCTCTAATGACAACTAGAAAGTAGATGAATTCAACTTAAAATTGTG
>JANDBE010000045.1:34245076-34258970 GCA_024320915.1 Erigeron philadelphicus | reverse complement strand
AAGTTGTTCCTTCGTACTTTTTTTAACCCCTGTACTAAAATTAACCTTCCTCTATTGGTAGATATGTATATATAAAATATAATATATTAAGGACTAGAGGATACTATTTAAGTCCGAATAGTATGCTAAACAGTCAATAATTTAACATTTATAATTTAACATTGTAGGATATTTGGTCTACCGAATTGAGGATATTAAGATGTATTTTGAGCTTTTTTCAATATGTCGAAGTGTACAAAGATATTTGTAAATCTAGTAGATCCTCTAATGGAATAAAAAGGATATGAATTTCTTGGTTAGGAAAAAAAGGCCTTATGCCTACATTCATGTACAATGTAATTATGTATCTACCACTTTATTTAGAATAAAGTCGTCTATGGGGAAACATTTTGGTCCAACCAATAATATAATCTGAGTGTGATTCTGATCAAAAGGTTCTCTTCTCCATAAATGTTCCTAGTTTGCAATTTGCAATTTGTGGCTTTGTTCAATACTTTAGATTTCGATTTTTGTACTAAGGGACCCAAAATATTTTTAGGCTAGTGGAAACCACTTTACCTTGTTAGATAATTTAGACTACTCGTATGGGACCAATACGGAAAACTTTTTTGTAGCAACTTCAATGGTACATGTTGCCCCTAAACAATTGTAGTTACTTTATTGAAGTATTTCAACTATCTTATTGTACGGATGTGACAGAAATTTCTTTTGATTTTGATGCTTTGATAATGATTACCTAATTCACTAAACAGATTAATCTGAATTTCCTACAATCCATCAATGGGTTGACAGATTGATGGACTTGTAGTGATGATTACTTGATTAGTATTATTTCCGGACTTTATTGATAAGTCTATAATAATTTTTAATCATACGACAATATAACAAAATACAATTTGTATATAATCATATAAAGTATAACAACAACAACAACAACAATGATAGTTAAAAACGGTGTCCACTTTTTGGCACAAGAAGAGTATGAGAGGGTTAAGATGTGTAGAGTCTTGCCTTTACTTAAAAGTAAAAAGACTGTTTTTTTTAAATCTTAGCATGGACCGAACAAAAGAGTATAAGATGTTAGTAAGTAACTATACTTGACAGTCGAGTATCACATGAGTACATTAGGTAACCATGTATTGTATAACATTGTTATACAATTGGTTTGATCAAACGGTTAACACTCTTGCCCTTAGAGATAAAGGTCAAGAATTCGATTATCAACTCATGTAAACGTTGAAGGTTATTTTTTATAAGCTATTTCTCTACTTTGATAGAGGTTAGGTTATCTACATCTCAATCTCCATCATACACTGTCAAGGTATTAAGATCGAAAACCCTTGAAAAACAGTGTTAAGTGTAAATAATTGTAGACATAACACCATTTTTAGCCTTTAAAAGTTATTTTAACATTTAACCATCAATACAAACGAATAGCCAAACCCCAAACCATCATGCGAAAAATAATTAAACAAATCAAAACCACTAATGATCCAAACATATGTTTGCTTGGTTTCCAAGCAAAACTGATTAGAAGTTTGTGAATATAACATCTTTTATCTCTTTTTAATGTGATGATACAACAAGCATTTATTTGATGTCAAGTCATCGTAAAAGTAACGGGTTAGGTTATACTTTTGTAAACAACAAAATTTGTCAAAGATAATAATGGTTCTTAGTCTAAGATAATAAATATAATGGTGTACAAAACAATTTAGAGGGTCTTTACGATCATAACGAATATGGGTAACATATTTAACCCACACAAAAATCCCCGCAACTCAGTGAGTCAAGAAAAAACTTTCGTACACGATCACGGACAAAAGATAATAACGGGTGTCTTTCAATTTTTTTCAGATATTTTAATATCATTATACCGTTTTCTTTTACATAGTTATTATCATGGATCACTATATAAAATTGTTTTTTAAACAAACATAATCACCATCTAACCTTTTAACGTGTATCATATATAGTTTGAGCTAAGTTAATATACATCCCATTCCTTTGATTTATACTCGGGAAATTATAAGATAATATATACTTAAAATTTTGTAATATTTCATGCATAAAAACTAATCTTAATTTTTGATGCACCAAAATAGTAATCGTATATAGGTTACGAAAACAAAACTTTATTGTAGATTGTAATTGTAAATGTATATATATTGTTCCGTTTGAGAGTGGAGCTTCTTTACATGAGCATCCCCCAACTCAACCCAACCCAACCCAACCCACCCTCTTATCTCTCACACTTTCTCACCAAAATTCACTCACCAACTCTCTGTTTTTTTCATCACATACAATTTTCCTGATCAAAGATTTCCAAAAATTAATTCAAGATTTCAATTCTTGTTCAAACCCCACAATAAAAATCCCACCTTTACAACCCATCATGGGCAATGTCGGAAGTAACAGTTCCACCGGCCGGAGAAGACATTCCGGTCGCCGTGGCACCAATCAAAACCACCCACAACCGCCACCACCACAATCCGAAATCAACGCAAATCGTTACGTTTTCGCCGCAGCCACACCATACCCATCATCACAATATCCAAACCCTAATATCCCCAATAATTACAATTACCCAGCCGGAGCTTACTACCCACCTCCACCGACCGGACCTTTACCGGCGCCGTTCGATCACCACCACCGTGTACCGATGGACCCATCAGCCGCTCAGGCGTGGGTCGGTGGGAGGTACCCATGTGGGCCAGTGATGCCACCGCCAACACCTTATGTTGATCATCAGAAAGCAGTAACTATTAGGAATGATGTTAATCTAAAAAAGGAAAGTTTGAAGATTGAACCTGATGAATTAAACCCTGGAAAGTTTCTTGTTGTTTTCACCTTTGATGCCACTGTTGCTGGCAGGTATAATCTTTTTTTCATATATATATATATATAATATAGGATATATAGATATAAGTTTGAGTTTTGTCATGTTGCAGATATTTCCTGTTTGTTTTTTGGTGTATGAATTGACTGATCATATGGGTATGAATTTTTTTAATTTCATTTCTTGGAAAAATGATAGTATATATTTTATTTTTATACAAATTTTGTTACTTAATAAGGTAGGTAGTATCACACATCACCAAAGTTCACTAGCTCTTTCTTTTTCACTCATTATCTGATTTTAATACGCGTAACTAGTGTGAAAAAACTAAAGTTGTGTTCATTGCATGTAAAGAACTTTCGAATTTTGTGCATTGTACGTATTCAGGTATATGTGTCACGATATAAGCTGTCACTTTTGGTCAGATACACACAATGCACAGGATTTGAAAGTTTATTAACTACTATGAACACAACTTTAGTTTTTTCACACTATAGACATTAGTTCAAAGTTTATTGCATTCACATATACTAAACCAATATATATCGTTAATCATTTTATTGAGTAGCGAAATTTGTAGGCATATAAAATGCAGGTACGACCGTCCAAATGAGATATTTTTTTTTATTTGTTTTTATGTTTTAAGGATATCTTTGTTATGATTTGCATAAGAGTTTGTACCCTGACTGAATGACTGGGCTAATTGTACAATGACTTTGGTGAACTTTTTGATGGAAATATGGTGCCTAAAAAGTGGATATTCCATTATTCTTTGTTTTGTGGATGGCTTAAATGAATGATTAGGAGATTTGGGATAAGATACAACTGAGCTAGTGATAAGTTCCTTATGTGCTTTGTTGACATGGAGAGATAAAAGGGGACCATGAGAAGAGGGTGATGTGTTATTTTGTACAAGGATGAAAAGCCATATATCGAACTTTTGTTTTAAGTTAACTTTAGACAAGCAAGGTGACAGTGTCTTGACCTCAATTAAACTTTTGAATATGACACCCTTTGTTGGTAATGCGGGTGGAGGTTCGTTTGACCTTGAGCTCTTGCTGATATATGATTTGGCAGTAACAATGTAACATGAATACAGGATTAGACCTTTTCTTGTTCAAAAAGAGTTAAAGAGGTTGTTATCATCAAAGTAAATATTGTTTATTGTTTATGGTATGTTATCGAGGCACCATCTGATCTAGGGTTGCTTCAAAAGACAATTTGGACTCTTATATCTATGAGAATGGTGTTCACTGAAAAGGGTTGGCATAATAGAAATTTGTTGCAATATGTGAGCCACTTGGGAAATTTTTCAATCTTTTTGTATTAGGAGCAATCAAATTAGTAGTTTTGCTTAAATGCACTAAATCTGTTATCTTCTGTCTTGATTAAATATCTCTAGAGGTTGCGTAGCTTACTAGACACTATTGTACGATATCTACAAATTGCCTTTAATCATTGTGTTTGATAAATTAATTTTGTTAAAGACCTTGGTAGAAAGTATCTTAGTAAGGGTCTAAATGTTTTATGTCATTCTTCTGGCAGCATGACTCTTTATTTCTTTGCAAAAGAAGGGGAAGACTGCAACATGAGTCCAACAAAAGAAGACGTTCTTCCACCGATTACAGTGAGTTTCCAAGAAGGTTTGGGCCAGAAGTTCAGACAAGAATCGGGTACTGGTATTGACTTTTCAACGTTTGATGAACCGGAATTATTGAAAGTGAGTGAAGCAGGTGTATATCCACTAGCAATTAAAGCAGAAGCAATTCCACCTGTATCAGAAGATGGGAAAACTATTGCTGGCTCTACTAATTCCCAAATAACACAGGCAGTTTTCGAGAAAGAAAAAGGCGAATTTCAGGTAAGGGTGGTGAAACAGATCCTGTGGGTGAACAAAATGAGATATGAATTACAAGAGATTTACGGAATTGGTAATTCAGTTGATGGTACAGAACTTGATGCGAATGATCCCGGTAAAGAGTGTGTCATTTGTTTATCAGAACCTCGAGACACTACAGTCCTACCTTGCCGTCACATGGTACTAATCTTCTCTATCATACATATGTTTTATATTCATTTGAAACTGCTAGGATATGGTCAAACTTAAGTATGCTTTATTATGTGACTTAGCTGTGAGTTGCCTTAAAGATGTTTTTGGTTCCAGTGTATGTGCAGCGGATGTGCAAAAGTATTGAGGTTTCAAACGAATAGGTGCCCGATATGCAGGCAGCCGGTGGAGAGGCTTTTGGAGATCAAGGTGAGCAACGGAGCTGAAGAGGATCGAGAATCGTCATAATTGTATTATGTTGTAATGTTGTTTGCCTTATTAAAAAAACAGTAATGTGTACGTTTGAGTAATTCAAGTATGATGCAGAGTTTTGATTTTGATTGATGTTTTATGTCTTTTACCCTGTATATCATATATTGAAAATTGTATAAAGTAAACTCCATAAGCCCCTGTATATATCCCAGATTTCTCGCCAAATGCGAAATGGAAATCTCCTCCCAGGAAAAAAAACCATAACTTTCTATTTTTGTATATTTTGGAAGTTTAAGAGTTTGTCATTTTGAAAAGTAATACTGTAAAATTAGTTCATTTAGAATTGTTGCATCAGATAGGTCATACAAATTTGGATCACTTACTAAAATTTTACTTCATATAATAAACAAGCTACAAAGACTGTAGTCTGTAGAATACAAATGGGCTGCATATTCGAGTCCACATTCAATGCTTTAGCCCATAGTCTGTAAGTACCTTTTAATGCTTTTGCCCCTTTATCAATATACTAGCATATAATTCGTTTAGTGGTTTTTGTTACTCCGTAGTCCGTATATCATATTGTTTAAGCATAAAATTATACGGGCTTAATATGTGATATTATACTTAATTTCAAGAAGGGTTAACCTTGCTTAGAACGTGGAAGGATTACCGAAGGCTTGTTAGCGGTTCCCGATTGGTGTGGAGATATGAACAATCTCCACGCTACCAAGCTTGTGAAAGGGTTATATGCATAAGTGAGTATATATTTTTGTGTGTGTAAATCTGAGGCCAAGGGTCTTGTATTTATAGGCATCAAGGAGGAGTGGTCCTTGATGCATGACGTCTTCATAGCAGGAAGCCGTTGTAAAGCTTGTCATGTAGTCTAACAAACTTTGTCCCTTTGTCTCAGAACCTCAGTACGACCTTGCAGAGTACGATCATGGACGTCATGGTACTAAGAGATTAGCTTCGGTCTTAAACCTAGGGTTCCGACCTCTAATTGTGCCGTAGCCCTTAAGCCGGAGGGCGTACGTCATCAGTAGACAACTAAAATGACAAAAAAGTACATGAAATCTAAAATGTCAATGATATAAAATACTACAAATGTTAAAGGCTTTGGATGTTTAGTAAAGAAAAATAGAAAACATTACGTGTGATAGTTTACTCGAAGACCTCAATGCTATCAATTAAAATTATGGTTTAATAAAGATATCATAACAAAAACCAAATCTAACAAAAAGAAGAGACATGACTTATGAGGGCGGCTGACTATGTATATAAAAATAATAACAAAACGTATATATAAAAGGGCTTTTAAGAGAATTTGAGTGAAAATTAAGACGGGGAAAAAGTATTGGATAATTGCGTTTTCGTGCAGCAAGGGGAGAGATGCTTCTCCAAATCACGTTTTAAGACCTCCTCAAACGTGAATAATTAATTTCTAATATTTTTTTGCCAAACACTAAAAACCAATTATTTACGATTTCTAAACGCAATAATCTAAAAATCTATCTCATAACTCAATCCCAAACACCCTCGTGATGGATTAATAAATGTAGATTTACATACTTAGAAAAATATCGGATTTATTAAATGCCCTTTAATACATGTTTGGTGAATTTTTCTTTTCTTCCAAACATTTAGTCGGTATAAAATCGGAGAAATATCACCGTATAATATGGTGAAGCATTGCACGTATCTTAGGGCCTGGACAACGAGATGTTGACTATGAGCGGGAAAAATTCCAAGGTTTTGTCATCCCTGAAAATGAAACTCATAACTTTTAGTAAAGTAAGAATATGTCTAACCAGCTAGACTGACCTTCATTGATGTTGATATTTGGTAAAATAAGTTAACACGACTTTACAAATATGATGATATGTTTGTCCTAAAATAAGTATTAACTTGAAAAGGAAATACAGCTAGCTATTACAATCGAGTTCTATTCAAATGACAGTTTTCTCATTTTAATACAGTACTTTTTTAGTTTTTGTACTATGGAGTATTAATTTCAATTCAATGTAAATAAGTTGATTAAAAAAATCCAAGTATTTTAGCGTCTTTATTTTAATCTAGTCGTGTGTATACACCAGACTAGAATCTAGTCTATGAATACTACTCGTACAAGATTGTTAATCTAACCAAACCTGTCCTAAAAACGATCAAGATTGTACATCCTTGTGAAGACTTTGTACAAATGTTGTGCTAAACGTTTCTAGTATTTGCATATGTATGAAATTATTCAAAGACACACATTAATCGTTTGACAGATATGATTTACTTTCAAGATTTAACATATGCAATTCTATGTTGTATTAATCAAAGAGAAGTGCATAGTTTTGGTATCATACGATCCTATCAGTGCCAAACGATGAGATCAAAATAATTTACTTGGTGCCATTTATCACCTGTAGCCATAGTAGTTAAACTCTTACGAGTCGAGTCAATTTACACCAAAAACGAGTCAACTCGTTAGGTGACTCGTTTTTGTCCAGACTCTTACGAGTCAGTATGTAAATTTGGACCGAGTCACGAGTCGCAAACTTGTAATTATTTTAATTTTATACTATAGTTATATATTATATATTATACTTAATTTGCTACATTATTTTGGGTGTTATCTATGTAATTTTGATCATTTTATTGCGAATTTGGAGATAAATTGTAAGTTTATGTCTCAAAAACTATTGAATAAGTAATTTTTTGATAAATTTATTAAGATATCGAACTTAATATACTTATACGGACGTCACATATATATAATTATGCTATATTATGTAGTAACTAAAAATGTCCTGACTCTTACGAGTCGACTCACGTTTCGAATCACGAGTCAAAAAATCACGTTTTCGAGTCGAGTCAAAAGTTGCGAGTCGACAACTATGCCTGTAGCCAGTTAATAGTCCACCACCAAAGAAAAAAACTTCATAATCAATTTGTAGCTTCAGCCCTCCGCTCAGTCCATTGACTGTGTATTGTCTCATAATACACAAACAATGAACACATAAACAATGAAAGGAACGTTATATAATATAGGTTCAAAAAAAGAAAAGAACGTTATATAATTTATTAAGTTATATATCTCATATCACAACAAATTCTTTTAACTGACACAAAGGCAACATTAACTCTCTAACCAACAGACCATAAACACATCCTAGACATTTGACTTGAGCCGCCTATAAGGATCATTGATGCTTCAAGGTTTAAGCCATGCCTCCACTTGTTGCTGTGCGGATTATCTGAACCAAAGCTGATAATATAACACAGTTATAAACCCAGGAATACGTAACATGTTCAGATCGATTAAGTTATTTAAACAAAGAAAAACCTCCCTATCGAGTCTTCATGTACACATATAATATGGTCGTTTTTCCCGTTCAAAAAGAAAACCTAAAAAATATAGTCCTTGTAATCTGTGAGCTTTGTCTCATGTGGTATATATGATGACATATCAACCTATAGCTCATGGGTCTAACTGTCCAAGTCCAATGGTGAACACTTTGTGGATAAGTGTGGAATTTGAGAGATTTCTTTAGTTGACTTCCTAAGAGATATATGGTCCTTGTACTAATATATGATCAAGCAAAAAACATGTATACGGGGCTTAGCACACGACTATTAGTTCATGCTACCAAAGATATGGAGTATAAAAAACAAACAAGATAGAGCCCACAGAGAACTGCAAACATTAAATAGAATGACCAACCAACCACAGTTATCGACTTATCGTAAAAGCTTCTGATGAACAGGTCAGTATCTAACCAGATAGGACAGACATTCAGATGTTAAAATATCCCCTAACAAAATGATCGGAGAAATTATCTTTTGGGAAAAACAGGAACACTTGATACGATACTTTAACAACATTTATTCCATCAAAAGCCTTCAAAGTTTTTTATTGGCCCTTCAGAGGTGAAACATTATTGTAGTAGTGATGTTTAATGCAAAGAGACATTTTTCTTAAATCTAATAATGTGAAGGTAATATGTAATTGTGTAGTATTGGTAGTGGTAGGCATCATATAGAGATCATTATTTACTTCAAATCTCCTGTCACTATAGGTGGCATAATGGAAAGGTTAGACAAGTTGGTTATATGAAAATAGGGTAACCTTTGGTATGGGTAGAGTCGGGTTGCCCGGTAACTTACCGGTGGTAAGCACTTTTGTCCCCCTTTTTATTTAAAAAAAAATTATATTAATAATTAATGGCCTAGTGTGTTATATATGTTTAATATAACTTTTGGAATAAAATGATCTAACAAGTTTTTCGCTAAACATATATGTTGGGCTGCTTTCAGCCCATTTAAACCGTTACAGGTAGAACACAACCATAATTGAGCCATTGAAAAGAGCTAAAAACATGCAGTTAGTTACACAAGTGGCACACAGGATTAGGGGTGTTGATGGGTCGGGTTGGGTTATTCGGGTTTTGCAAAATTATAAATCAACCCGTAAGGCCGTAACCCAAACCGAATAAGCTTTGGGTTGTTCGGGTTTTTTTGGGTCGGGTTTTGGGTGACCCAAATAAAACGTGATTTATGAAATTACGTGCAACTTAAAAAGATTTGTTAGCTATGCAATATTGCAACAATGTAATTTCAATTTCAAAAACTTAAATAATATTGATATTTATTTAGATTAACAAACTTTTATATCCAAAACGGTTGAAACACATGTAATTTTGCGTTTTTTGAAGTCTTGAATGAAAATATGGTTGTTTTATCGTTAATATTCAAGAATATATACTTTAAACACATTTAATGTGTTATATTAGTATATATAAAACAAACAAACATCTTATTTGGGTTGACCCAAATTATTGAATTTTCACCCGTAACCCAAACCGATTAAGCTTTGGGTAATTCGGGTTAACCCAAATGACGACCCGTAAACCAAATAACCCCCCATTTCACTTAAACCCATTTGGGTTGGGTCGGGTTATTTGGGTTTGGTTATTTTCAACACCCCTAGTTTCAACCGTTTTGAATATAAAAGTTTGTTAATCTAAATAAATATCAATATTATTTAAGTTTTTGAAATCGAAATTACATTGTTGCAATATTGCATAGCTAACAAATCTTTTTAAGTTGCACGTAATTTCATAAATCGAAATTACATTGTTGCAATATTGCATACTCAGAAATACATAAACTGGTGCAGAATGTCATAACATTCCACATGCATTCTACATTAAGTGAAATTGGTGCATACAATGATCCGATGTCAACATACAAGCTCTATGCAAGTAAAAGCCTTTTAATTTTTGTGTGATCAGCATGGATCCCAAGTTAAAACCACAAAGATTTATGCAAGTAAAAGCCTTTTAACTTTTTGTGTGATCAGCATGCATTCCAAGTTAAAACCACAAAGATTTATAAAAGTAAAAGCCTTTTAATTTTTGTGTGATCAGCATGGATTCCAAGTTAAAACCACAAAGATTTATGCAAGTAAAAGCCAATTTGTGTGTGATCAGCATGCATCCCAAGTTAAAACCACAAAGATTTATGCAAGTAAAAGCCTTTTAATTTTGTGTGATCAGCATGCATTAAATTGGCAAAGGTTAAATGAGATAGAAACTTACATGATCCAATGACGACAAATACGAAAAAACAAAGCACCATAGGTCCAACAGGGTACGAGTCTTTTTTCTTTGTCGTGGTTTCAGGCACCGAACCACGCTTCTTGATATTCTTCTCAAACTTCATCACCTTTCTATCAGCTAAACGCTTAGATGTAGTCTGCAAATATACAGGCACATGCTAAATCAGTTATCAAAGACCCGTCATACTTGATAGGTTCTCAACATATCTACCCAAGTGACCTGCCTAACTCGCCAAACATAAAGACTCAGATGCTAACGTGTACAAAATTACCTAACTTTAAAATTCTACACTAAAAGTGCTCCCAAAAGACTGTGTCCCTAAACAACATATTCAAACAAAAAGATATTCCGTCGAAGGGATTCCATTCCGCGACAACTATTCTCTCAGGATTCTGTGAATGCTATTTAGTTTTCCCTTAAATTGGTGTGTCAAATAGTGCAGACGTAACTCAACAATTACTGATCCAACAATGTAAAAAAGACGACTTTGAAATAATCAACACATAGTAAACAATAAACAGTTTCGAGAAAAAAGAAAAGCGTATTACACTAGAGACAAAAGCAAACAAATTGGACCATATCGTATCAAATCGATTATGGAGACAACAGGGACCAATGAACTGCCTTTTGAAATTTATACAACACTTTTAATGAATCAGAATATAGCAAAAAGTCACTACTTGCTATAAGAATCTAAATCTTTAGCATATCGACATATCGAAAAGTATCGATTTACTCAAATTCTATGATTCTACATTCAAATTCAGAATATACACATGCAGAGAGCTCATTTAGTCCAAAATTTCATATATCATAAATGTAATTACATCAAGATACATTTTTTTGAATAATAAAACCAGAAACAAACATAAAGGTGAGAACTTTATTTTATATAAATAATTAGATTAAATAAACAAAATTAAACCCTAACATAATTTAAATTATAAAAATACAATTTATAAACAGATGAGATTAGATCTAACCAAAATTGACATGCAAAAATTTATTCAAATAAAATAATCATAAAATCCCTAAATGTATATAAATATATTAATTAACTACAAAAATTGTAATTAAAAGTAATATTTGAGCTGTTACCATTGTATATGGAGCTTCCAAAAGATGTGATCTGCAAATATTTGATAGATCAATTAGAGAGAATTTATTTTATTTTTTATTTTTTTTATATATTTTTGTTGATTACAGAGGAGAGTTATTCCTGTGATATAGAGGGAGCTTTAAATTGCTTATACGACACCGTTTGTCTATACAGAGTTAATTTACAAGAATGGTACTTCAAGTATATAATACACACTTTTTGGTCTTTATGAGTTTTTGTGATGTTTGATTTTTTCTTTCAATTAAAATTTTGATACTTTGTTTTTAAAATTAAGAAAAACTTTTGATGCTATAATAAAAAGTAATATAACGACAAGTATTTATGATAATAGTTTTTTTAATTGATATAAAAATTTCGAAATTCTTGAAATCAGCAAATAATTAAAAGCTTTATTTGTTATTTAAATACAACTGAAAGCTCAAATTTAATAAATTTATAAAACTTTTACAGTAATAAAAGTTAGGTTAATGTATATGTTGTAAAAATATACCCTCTTTTTATTTTGTTTGGTAATGTTTGAGCTTATATTCGTTTCAGTTAGAGGACACACTTTTAAATATCTAACATGGTCACATTAGTACGAGTATGTTTTATTTTACCATTTTTACGAGTTACCTTTGTTGATATCAATATCACGAAAAAAATTCTGAAAAGGCTAAAAATATAAAAATGACAGTCGTAAAGGACTAAAGACGTCTCGAAGAAATAGTTCATGGACGGCTTTTGCAATTCACCAGTCACGACTCACGATCTCCATTTTCTAATTTATTTTACAACAAACATGACAAGTTGTTGGCCTAATTTATTACTCCTTCAGTATTCACCCATTGTTTCTAAATCGTTATTAACAAGCTGTTGAACAAATTTCCCTTTGTTACATGAAAGATTAAAAGACACTTTATGATATAATCTGCATGTACATTTTATTTGACACCTTTTAGGGAAAAAAGATTTACATGATCGAACTAAACCTATCCATCTTATGAAGCTCTCTATCCTAAAAGTAGGCACAAATATGTTATAGTTAACATGGTATTCGATTATGTGTCTGACCATGTATTAATATTGACCGGGAACTTTGGTTTACAACACCGATTATTTGTTAGCATCATTTCTTATCTTTGCTAGGGATACTATCTCTATCGATCTAGACAAAAGGTGTAAATTGATAGGAACACCTTTGACTCTAAATATCTTTTTGACATCCGTTATTGTTATCCCATAACCATTGTCTACCAACCTTGCATTGTTTGTCTTAATCAATTTCCGTTATTGTATATCCCATAACTATTGTCTACCAATCTTGCATTGTTTGTCTTAATCAATTACATTCGGATCCTATGCATTGCACTATGAGTGCGGAATTGAGCTTAAAACCGGGATTTTAACTTAAAACTTGCTTGACTAGTTGTAGATTATTGTGTATGAACAAAACTATGTGTATTATATATCATTTTTAAGAACTTCTTATCACCACATTATTATTATTATATTTTCATACATTCAACTCATAAAAGCTTATGATTTCAAAGCTGGAGATTTACGTGAAATGTTTTTTTTATTAGATATACATTATTCAACAAAATATTAACTATTTTGATATTGGAATAAAATGTAGATTGGTGATGAAAAACGAAAAAAAAATGTAAATTAATTTAGAATTGTTAATTTAATTAATTTAGATAAATTGAGAGATATGATGGATCAATAAATATTAAATTGTTTTGAGTATATATTAAGATTAATATGAAATTAGTATTATATTATATATATAGTTACAGTAGAACCTCTATAAACTAATACTCGATAAATTAATAACCTCTGTGAAGTCACTCACCAATGGTTTAACCCACAAGTGTAAAATACAACAACTCACGAGACCACTAGATAAGGACTAATATTTACTTAAAGATAAATGCAACAATATATATAAGTAAATACAAGACTTAAGTAATAAATAGACAAGTATGTAAATGGTGGAACACGAAAGTGATTTTCAAGTTGTATTTTATTTATTGATGATAAACAAAATACAAGGTTGTTGCGGAACCTAGATAATACCAAAGTAA
>JANDBE010000045.1:34204682-34216789 GCA_024320915.1 Erigeron philadelphicus | reverse complement strand
CTAAAGCTCCTGAAACGCTACTTCAACTAGCGTTTCATTTTGGAGCTTTTTCTTTCAAATAAAAGCTAAAGCTAGTTACATCCAAACAAAGCTTTTAATATTTTAGGAGCTTTTAGTTTAAATCATGTTAGCTTTTCTTTATCATGAACTCATCTTTGCATCATCTTCACTATCATGTCCGATTTTACTTTTTTTATAAGACAGAACCAAAAATATTTTTTTCTAATTTTTTTCCCTCCTCATCCTCAATTAAATTAAATATAAACCTTCATACACAAAAAAATCCTCTCCGACTCCAAATACCCTCATGCTTCCTCTTCTTGTTTTGGACGAGCTTTGTCGAAGACACCCCAAGATGAGGCACCGCCTATTGCGTCTTCCAAGATGAGGTCCAAGATGCAGCATAGGAACTGGTCTAAAATCTTTATCAGGAGGAGGGCACAAATAGTGACAAAATTTCATCGGTACTCGAAAGAAATGACAATGGGCTGATTTAACCATTTTTGAGCGTTAGTAAAAATTATGTAGCATGTAAAAGTTTATATCACTATTTTGAACGTTAATCAAAACTGATGTAATGCATAAAAGTAATTTTTTTTCAAACATTCAGTCGTTAAACCTCATCGTATAATAGTGAAACTTTACATGTACTATAGACAACGAGATGTTGACCATAAGCCGTTACAAGTATTTGGAGGAAAAAACCCCCAAGACTTGTCATCTTTAAGAATTAAACTCAAGACCTTAGGTAAAACCTGGGATGCCTCTGACCAGTTGGACTAATAATCATTGGTGCATAAAAGTAATTTATATCATTTTTATATCAGAACATGAATGCAATAATTATAGCCAATTCAATCATTTTTTTATTTATTTGGATCTACTAATTTTTGTTAGTTAATCCGAATTCCGTTACATGTAAAAGCAAATATCTTCAAGCATACTGTGTTTGGAAAAATCTTTTCCTGATAGAATATCTTCAGCTTACAATATGATTTATATATATTGTTAATTTCTTCGACATAGTGGATATTTAGTACCTTTTGTAGTTATAAATACATAGTTTAAAGATTTTCTTCGATTATAATATCGAGACAAAAACATAATGTTACTAAATTGACACAACACAATATATGAAGAGGAGATAAATGCAAGACCAACTTTTTCTTTTCTTCTCTTGGATTTCTAAATTGACAAAACATGATTATAAGCAATATAAAAATAATCGTAATTGAGACAAAAGGCTGAAATATATGAAAAGCAGTTCATATAAGCTCTTTCCAGTGTTTTTTAGTATTTGACCTTTGCTTATAATAATTCAAACGTGTGGACGAACCAATATGAGTATATATGTTGTGCGGATTGATAATAAATGTACTTGAATATAGAATTACCAAAGTAAAACAACGTAATTTCTTTTTTACCTATAGATTATTTTAAGTAAACTATTGTTAGTACCATCTTTACTCCTTACTTGCATAGTTGCATATATTCAGAGTCACTTGTTGTATCATATATTACTCAAATGTTAGTCGCTACATTTTTTTAGTCAACCGTATAAAAAATCATATTCTTCTAAAATATGGACTTTTTCATGAAAATTGCATCTCGCACAGGATATACATTCACCTCTCCTCTGGTGTATAACTTTAATTGCTAATATATTGATCTCGTAAAATACGTACGATTGACTAAATGTATAATATCATTGGCTAATATGCCAATGACACATATAAACACGCTTAATTACTGGTTAGATTTTTTTTTTCATGATATAGAGAAAGAAGATATCCACTAAAGAAACTTTAAAGAACCCACAAACGTTGACCAGAATAGCCCCCCCTACATATACTTTGACTTTTAAGTCAGCGAGAAAGCGATTTATAATTTTTAATTTTTAACTTTCGAGGGAAAGAAAATTAAATACGAAAAAGAAAGATTTGTCTAGATAAAAGTTAAATGACACACGACACCAAGAAAAACAAAGAGAGATACAAAAAAGCATCCCATGAGTGAGAGCGAGAAGGACATGTATTTTGGTCCAGTCAATTTCCAACGCATTTTGGTCCCACAATAATTCTATATGTCCATCTCCATATTAACCAAAATGTTAATAAATCTTATAAATAAAAGTCATGTAAATAGAAGTTTCAAAAATATTGAAGTCTTCGTGGTCCTATAAATAAGGTTTATATAAATGTTTGTAACCTTAGTACTGAAAATATATTAACATTACAAAGTTTTTATTAATATGTTATGTTAAACCTTAATTACTTAATTAAGTATATGGTAAAGAAAAATGAGATGTAAGTTAATTGGTGGAGGTGATTTTTTCCCTTAGATCTCGTGTTTGAGGCTGAGGTTTCTCATCTTAAAGTATTTTTTATGAAGAGAGGTTGAAAGTCCAACAATAGATGGTTAAAATTGTCTCCAACACGTCTAATTTTACAAAAATAATATTAGCGTAGTTTATTTTATAATGTCATTCATATTCAGATTAAGTAACATATCATTCTTTTTACCAAATGCTTTGGGAGGCTCTACTAGATATAAGTCATGGGTTTGAATTTGTACGTCGTGATATTCTATAAGATGAGATTCAAAGAGAAGTATATATATAGTCAATGTCGAGACTAATTTTACTATAAAATGGTCAGTTGAGTTCAAAAATTCAGTATCTAGCTTTTTTCAAGAAACATTATTAGTACATGATAAAGTAACAAATAATAGCACGTATCAGTTTTTATCTCTTAATCAAGGTTTGATTTTACAAAGAACTGAACATTGGTAAAACAATTTTACAGTAATTGATACTCCAACTCCATACATTGTGACTACAAGAAAACAGAAACCATCTGTACGTATATGACATCCCCATGTCAATAAACCAGTCAAAAGTAATTTTTCTAAAGGAAAAAGAATAAGTCTGAATGCCTTTATCGTTGCTGGCTAACTTTCACCATGCTTCATTTTTTTTTTCTCTACCATGACGAATCAATTGATTTAAGGTAGGTATTTTTGTTCTTTCCCCGATTTTTACCCAATCACCACTCCTTAGCTAATTACTTAATAATTTACCATCATTTACACTACAAGATTTAAACTCCAAGTGAAAATTTCATGACCAATTCATCTAACTAAATTAAACCATTGACAAAAAATTACGTCTATAGATACATAATTATTATGCTACATTAAACACACATGATGATCATGATCGTTGAAACGTTCAAATTAATGAAGCAACATATATATGAATAATGAAACAACAATTAATTATTACTAGCGAATTGTCTCATTGCCCCCATGCCCGTGGAACCATAAGATGCAAACTTCATAAGATCTTGTGGCAACAATGCCCGCCCACCTTCTCCCGCTCCCATCCCCAAGAAGTCTCTTGTCATTCCGTTGTTGATGACTCCATTAAAGCTCTGGTGGTGCATCATCTTCAATGGCGCCGCCATTGTTTCGTTTCTTGACATATTCATTTGTTGGTTGTCAACATTGCTCGCCGTTTGAGGACTTGAATTCGATGAGGTATTGTTGTTCATTGCACTCGAGGCTTGAAGTTGAGGGAGGGATGTGATATTATTGTTGTTTACTAAACTAACTGCGGTGTTTGATGTTGTGGAAGAGTTCATGAGCCCGAAACTTGTCCCAAAGATAGAGGGGTTGCTTCTGCTTGAACCCATTTGAGCCGCTTTTTGAAGGAGTGCGGTTGCAGACATTGGACCGGTGGAGGATTCGGTTTGATGGCTTTGGTTCATTGAATATAATGAAGCTAGGGTTTCTTCTTTTGAACTTTCTCCGGCTAATGGAGTTAACGATAAATTTGGCATTTGGTTTGAGTTTGTATAATTTGCCATAGGAGATGATGATGAACCAAACACATTAACCATATCGGCTAATCCTGCAGAACTCGATGACATGTTATAAAGATTCGAGTTATTCATATTCATTTGTTCCATCGGATTGAGATTATTGAGATGATGAGAATTTGCTTGGTCTAACCAAAGAGACAATCTTGGCTTATTATTTTGATGATCACCAAAATCAGGCCTAAAACCAGACCCAAATTGTGTAATCCCACAAAACCCTTGAGGGAAATTCGGGTTCATTCCTGAGTCATTCATACCTTCGTTTTTCAAAGGCGTCACTGATGAGTTAAGCCTAACACTTTCTTCAGCCAGCGCGTCACAAAATGCGCGATGAGTAATGAAACTATCCTTCCTACACAAAAAAAAATGTAACAAAAAAAAAAAGAATTAAAACATGTTGTATGTTACACTTATTATATCACATTTAATTTTGTCGAATGCATTAAATTTTAAAGCATTTATATCAAAAATTCGAACATATACAAAAACAAAGATTCTTAAAACAAATTTAATATACACACCTGGAGAAAAGGGTGCCACAGTCACATTTGTACTCTCTAGTACCACAAGTTTTGGAATGAGCTTTCCAGTCAGATTGAACTGCATACTTCTTGGAACACTTTTCACACTTCCATTTCTTTTCACCATGTTTCCGGCTAAAGTGTTTCTTGATTCCGGTTAGATCTCCGAGTGCTCGAGATGGATCGTGATGGACACATGTTTTTTCGGGACAAATGTAGACTTTCTTCTTGATGGGTTCTTTTGTGTTCCTTTGCTTTAGCTTCCACGGCAAATTGTGACCTCTGCGATGAAGTTGAAGGTTTTGGTCCCTTTGGAATCCTTTGTTGCATATTTCACATACGAATCGATTTGTCGCCATTAGTGATTTTGGTGATAGAGCCATCACTTCAGCATCCGGATCTGTTTAATAAAAACATTTTAATTGTCAAATTTACTAAGATACATATAGTATAACCTAAAACTTAATTACATCTAACACAAATATTATTATTTATTTTTATAGTAATCAAATTTCAAATTGGAATGTATTCTTAGTAGAAAATACAACAATATAAAAATAAAAATTAGACCCTTGTCGTTCCATATATAATTGATTTATTAATTACTCAAACCAAAACAATATTAGAAAAATCCATTTAACCTTATTTAAACCTAAATTAAGCTGTCCATGGTTGAATTATTGGTGTTAATCTTTATGTCAATAACAAAGTACTTGATTATATTGAACTTGGAAACATCTCTAACCATGTTAATATATCAAAATGCATAAATAATGAGAAGCTATAATTAAGCAGACAACTACTAGTTTAGAGTCAAACGATAGCTAGGTTATATTCTTATTATATACTGTACTACATATATATGTATATGTATGTACATATAATTCTTATGTATAATTAAGATACCAATTAAGCTAAACAATCTAAAAATCTAGCTTTAACTTAACAAGGGTATGATTTTGTATATATACGAACACATATACATAAATATGCACACACATGCTTGTACAGTGCATGTAGAAAGGAAAGGAAAGGAAAGAAAGAAGCTAGAAGATAAGTATATGTAAATAAATCATACCTGGGGTACCTGGTAAGTTTCTTTTCTTCTTGAAATTTGAGGTTGGTTTAGGACTAGGGTTATTATTTGGTTCATTAGTAGTTATTGGTGGTGGTTGACTGTTAAGATGATGATGATGATGATGATAATCTTGAAGAGGAATTGGAAACATCTCACCAGACATCATATCCACAAAGTTTTAATTTGTTCTTGTCTTCTTTTCAGTACTTAAGATACAGATTAAGATTGAAAGCTAGCTTTGCTTATTGTAGTTTAGCAAAGACTTGTAAAAACAAACAACAAGAATTTGAAAAAACAAAACTAGAAAACAAAAACAAAGTGTAAACAAAAAACACAGGTAAAAGATTGATTTGGTTTATTATGTGTATTAAAAACAAAACTTCCAAGAGTAGTAGAACTACAAGTGTTTATATATATATATATGTAGGATTGTGCCAAAAAAGAGCTAAGAAACAATTTTACTTTAAAAACATAAGCTAGATAGCTGAAACAAGAAGCTGATATTACGAACTAGTATATAACAACCAAACAAAATACCACAATAATCTAAAGAGAAACTAACTGTGAGTTTCGTTCCAGACAGAAAGAGAGATCTGGTGTGGAGTTTACTTATAACAACTTCATTGTTGTGTTTTTTGGTGTTTTTTTTTTTATTTTTATATATATATATATATATATATCACTAATTAACAAAAAACCAAAGACAAGAATATTTTCTCTTTTTCTCTCTCTATCTCAAATTTGCTTACTCTTCTTCCTCTACTATCCTTTTTATCTTTAGCCCTTATTTTCAAAGAGGGTCAGCCATAGATTAATTAATTTAGCTGCTTAATTGGGCCCCTCATCTCTGTTATATACATATATATATATATATATATTTATATAAGATATAGATAATTAATGTTATGTAAATTGGCTGCTAGCTGCTTGTAAGAAGAATGTGTAGAGTTTTGTGTCAATTGGAGGTTTTCGAACCTCAAATTCCTATTATCAACATCGTGTACTTTTCAAAACATTTAATAATTCTGGTACACGTATATAAATGCACAAAACTAGAGAAAGTCTAGCTATAGCTTGGGAAAGTGAAAATTTTGCAGTACTAGTACTACTATTTGTTTATTTCTTTAAAAAGACCATGAGAAAACAAGATAGTCTATAAAAAGGAAACAAAACACACCTCGATAATGTAATACAAGCCCCTAGACAATAGAATTGATTTCTTTGATGCCATGATACGTACAAGGTCGTCTAGTAATATCTCTAGTTTAACAAAAAAAAATAAAACATTTCCCAAAATCAATAATTTGTTAATTCATATCTTATATATCACACATAGAGTTTCCATTTGAATATTTTAAAATCCTTTTAACTAAATATCAAAAATGTGTCTATGCGATACATACACAATAATGGATCGCTTTCAAAACTTTCACCAAGGATACATGGTTGAATAGTGACATTGTTTGGTTCATGACTTTGTATGATGATGTTAGAAGAGAGAAGAGATTTGTGGTTATATTTGGAAATTAGTTGTAACTAGTAGAAACGAATTTAATTGGGATTATTGTTTATGTGAAGGTAAACTACTGATTGATAATTAAGATTAAGTACTTAAAAGAATGGATACATGATTTATATATAAGTTAGCATTAAGGCTGGCAATTTTAACACGAAACTTGTTAACACGACACGACACGACCTGTTCTTAACATGTTCCGTGTTTGACTTTAACAGGTTTCGTGTCCTAACAGGTCCGGACCTGTTAAGACCTGTTAAGCTTATACATATATATAGAATACTAAGAATGGATTATTATGATTTGATATATGATATTTATAAGGTACGATGTCTATGATCTTTTGTAATGTAAGGATTATCATCTTGATATAATATTTGATATTTGTAAGAGTTTTTGTATCGTTAAGGTTTTTTTTTAGTATTAGATAAGAATTCTACAAAATATATGTTAACAGGTTTCTTAACAGGTTTTAACAGGTGCACCTGTTAATTTTCGTGTCGTGTTAGTGTTTTAAAAAAATGACACGATTAGTTAACAAGTTGTGTTCGTGTTTGACCTTAACAAGTTCGTGTCTTAACAGGTTTCGTGTGACCTGTTATGCCAGCCTTAGTTAGCTAGATACAAGTTATAAATTGAGAGTTGTATTTCATTTTATACTAATGCAGAATTACGTTAGTAATAGTAAGTAGATTAGATATCTTGCAAACACACTATTAAACATAAAAATTTATCCATACTAAAAAGTGTGAACTTTAAAGTATCCACAATTTTAGGTGTGAACTTTCATATTTAATTTATCATATTATTTATGTCCAGACTAACTAAAATAGATAATATGAACAAAAATGATATGATAAATTAAATATGAAAGTCTACACTAAAAATTATGATATTTCAAAAATTCACACTTTTTAGTATGGATTTATTTATACATACTTTTAGTTCTTTTTAGTATGGATTTATTTATCATACTTTTAGTATGATATTTCAATATTGTTCTACACAAATAAAAACGTGACAAAATATTATAATTTGTTAAGCTAACAAAATATATGAATAATTGTAATACTATTTGTGTGAGTTAAAAAATTTATAACTAGACATTAGTTATAACTTAATCCAAACTCACTAGATACATATAAAACCATGCATATATAATTTTTATAATATATTGTATAAAGTATAATGTTGTATTATATTATATGGTGTATATATTAATATAACTACTCTTTTTGTCATCTTCTTGTGCAAAGAGTCATATTTTGTAATGAAAAGTCATGTAATAATTAACCGTAAGTGTAGTAGTAGGTTAAAAATGTCATCATCATATTATTCTCAAGATTTTTAAAACAACCATATTTTGTTTTGAAATGTAATATGAATCCAAAATTAAGTACAAACGTGTCTTACTTAATGAGTTAAATTATAGAGTCCATTTCAGTGTATATATATATATATATAACTTGTATATTTATGCAATTACGATTGGAATTCGTGTATACTTATACTTATCAACAAATATAGAGGTTGAAAGGTGCTCGATTTTTTCCTTAGTTAGTCAAGCTAAAGTATTTTTTGTTGACAATTTGCGCCATTGAGAATCTTAAATTTAAACTAATAATTAAGCGGTCATTTTCAGATAATTACATATAACCAATGTATGATACTAGAATTTCAAACAATTATCGGACTCGTAAAGGAAACACGGCATGACGGTGTGATACGTACCATTTTAATGAAAATTTTGGCAACTAACTATTAAAAGGATGTAAACTATTGATCTCATAAAACTAATATTATATACTAAAAATAAAAAGAAGTGACCTATTATATATTCATCATATTTGACACAACAATTTATGTTATATTTTTTTCAAAGTCAAACTTAAAGTTGTGGGATATAGTTAATTAAGAGTGAAAAAGGTTAAAACATGGTTTTAAACTTTTAATGAAAAGAAGAAGGAAAAAAACTTTATTTTATTCCCCATCCATGCAATTGTAGTTGTAAAAAGTGGGGTTCATAGAAAGAAAAGGGTAAATAATTGCTATGGTAGTATGATGGGATGTTTATTTTATTAGTATTTTTTTTATTTTCACATGGATTGATTTGAAAAAAAGTAAGTTGCCTTTTATAAAAAATGATTACTACATAATTAAAGATTGGACTTTAAAAGAACAAGTCTTTGAGGAGAGAGAAGAGATTGAGTCCGTGATACCTGTGTCGTGGGGTCTCCAATGGCTTCTTTTGGTCTGTAGATCTGATCGATATGATAGCATATTAGCATTCGACTCCTCCATATATATAATTTTTTATATTTTAATCTTTATAAAGCTTTATGCCATGCATGCCATGCATGTTATGTTGTATGATAAGTCTTTGTGAATTGGGCCCTACTCTCACTCTCTCTCTCTCTCACATCGGATATTGGGCTACATTTCTTTGCATTGAGTAATATTGTAACTTACGTAATTAAAAATGTTGTAATATAACATAACGTAGTTTTAACACAAAGTTTAAAAGTCCCTCTTTTATTTTGGTCGATTATACTCATTTCGTCTCAATTTAAATGTCTAATTTTGACTTTTGAAGTTTTTCGTAACTTTGATGGTAAATTGTTTTGTGTATGTTATACAATAATTGATGTAAGTTATATGTATAGATTGAGTTTTAGATGTATTTTTCATTGATATAACTTTCATTATTTGGCATATTATATAAAACAAAATTATTTACGGTTAAAGTTAAAGAAGAAAGACTTAACAAATTAAATTTGAACATTTAATTTAGAACGGAGGGAGTATAAGTTTTGTGGCAAGAATTAATCACATAAATTTAAGATATGTATATATACTAATATACGTAATATATGCATAGTAGACTTGCTAGGGAATAATTGGTGTTAGGATTCCACACTAAAAAGCTAGAGTAGAATATATAAATTTTGAACGAAATTAACTAGTGGCCGATCTATATGGAGGTTTTCTTCTTATCTACTTCAATCGATCGATCGGTGTAAAATATATAAATATAAATACATTAATATATATGAATTTTATAACGACACATGCATAAAAGTTGAAAACATCACTTTCTAGACAATGACAACAACGAGAAAGACATTTCAACATGAAGGGGTAATTGGTGTCTTAAGACTACCAACATATAACCATAAAGATATGACATTGAAAATGTAACAGAATTAATTGAAGGGATGAAATTTAATGAGGTAACAGATTGTAACGACTTACAAACTTTCAAGATTGAATATCCCTTTCGGTCTATTATTATATATAGTTCAATTCAATACGAGTATTTCAAATGTACGCAATATATACTAGTCTACCAATACGTTTAAATATGGTAGCAGGACAAAGGTTTGATGAATGTTATTTTTCATACCCATACCAGGCCATACATTTATAAATTTTGTTTTGTACATCTATCTTAGATACATATTCATTAAAATGATGCATCCAATAAAAAACGTGATTTTTTCGGTTTTAACGGACCAATGTGTTGTTAAACACTTAAATAATGATATTAGTTATGCACTATGTCAGTTTTATTGACTTTTAATGCATCAAAATGTAATTTTTAAGTGTTCTTACCGTATTCTTATGTTAGTTCAAAGTTCAAGATAAAAACTCTTAAACTTCAAAACATGACGCTTCTAATAGAAAGAAAGAAGTAATATATTGCATTTGTTGTTCTTTTTTTTTTTTTGGTCTAATAACTTAGACTAAACGGATTGGAGCTCAAACAGGGGCGAGCCCACCCCTTTTTCACCAAACTCACCCCCAACACCATTTCTTTTGGGCGAACCACACAGGTCGCCCATGCCCCTCCTACCATGCACGAAAACCAATGAAAAAGTGAATGCTGGAGGGAGGGAGAAAAGCATACCAGCTAGATTATTAAGTGAATTTAAGAAAACTTTCCCTACCGCATATGCCATATAGCGCAAGTTGTTTTAAAATTCATCCATTTTCATTTTTTTTGAGGGACAACTATTTTTTTTACCCCACATGTTACATAGCACAAGTCACCTTCACTCCTTCCATCACCACTCCTCTTAGCTTACAGCATGATTAGAGATTTAAAGGAAAGTATAATATATGGGAATTATATATAAGTTGATGATGATGGATCATGAGAAACTTGCAGAGGTAAACAGTAGCAACATGCAACCCCACACTAGCTAGTACTATAACACAACACACTACTGGGCGCTGATCTTTCTGCACGTATGTATGGATGATTGGGTTGGTACCGCCTCATCTGATCCGTCCACCACGTCAACTTTGATTGGTCAATCCCCATCTAGCGCCCCCGCTCGCATCAGATGATTGTACCTGCTTTTCCAGTTCTTGGCTATGTCTTGCTTGTTTTTATATCTATTTCTCGATTTACTCGATCCCTCCACAATTTAGTTGTTGAAGTTTATTTTCGATGTTTTTTAAAACTCGACCGGTCAAACCGGAAACTGGTCATGTGATCGCGTGGTTAAACTGCCTCACCCATAATTGGTCGGTTTTTCCACCGAATCGGAGGAAGTAGGAGGTTGTTAGACTCTTATTTTTTGACAAAAAATTTGAATTTTTAATTATATTCGTGACTCAAACCATTAATCGAATTATAAGAATCTTGGTATATGATAATACATGTTTTCATGATAATATATATGTCAATATGTATGATACATCTCTCTATATAACTAAGAAATGATGTGTTTTTGATTATGTGACATGCCATGTATGATATTTTCCCAGGTGTCATATTAAAATTAAATTCCTAATTTTAAGCATACATTAAAAAGTTATTCTTTATCATATTCATCATTGATTAATAATAAAAAAATTATTATTAGAGCTTAGGTGGATATAATCTTAATTTACAAATAAGTTTTTATCTTACATTGATGTTTTTGTAATTATTATTCTTTGTTTATTTAGCCAATGTAGATAATGGGTTTCCAGATATTAATGTAAATCTTAAATTTAAAAAATTTAGTAATGTAGGATGATGTAAGATATTAACTTTTAATTTTAACCGTATTTATCATTATAATTTATTTTATATTTTATTAGCATTATTATTTATCATACTTATA
>JANDBE010000045.1:34045872-34065350 GCA_024320915.1 Erigeron philadelphicus | reverse complement strand
AATCAGAAATCAATATTTAATCCCCGTTCACATCAAACACTTGCACTCTCTTCAACAAATTATCATTTTTTTTTAGAGAAGCCTTGAGAATTTCCTAATCACTCATCAAATTTAAAACATCATCTTTTGCTAACGGGAAATGATTAATCTTCCTAACTAAGTGACCTAAAAATCTTTCTAACTATGAGATGATGATATGTTGAAAAATTAGGGGGCAAAATTAAAAAAGAAAATTATTGGATTTCACATGTCACTTTTGTAATCTATTATGAAGATTATTTAGGAGGATTTGTCATTTTTCCTAGTAGTGATTAATAGAACATACCCGCCCACGATCTCAGCTCCATAACCCACCCGTATTTTGCATACCATGACCCGACTTGACCCGTTTCGGTTTCACCCCGTTACTTGGTACACTTCTTTCTTGCTTGCTTTCGTTCGTTCCTGAAAGCAAAAACACACACACACACACAAACAAACACACACACAGTAAGTGGGTCGAAAAGTGAAACAGAGAAGACAAGGGTGAGTCGGTGGCAAAAATGATGAGGTGGAAATCCAAGATTCTTACTTACAATCACAACAACATACTTTTATTACTATCTTCATCTGTCAGATCAATTTCATCATCATCAGTATCATCAGCTTCAAATAATTACCTGCTGACGTCACAGTTTCATGTTCATGAATCATCAAAGGCTTTAAAAAGGTTAGGGTTTTTAGGGTTTCGTCAGAAATGGGAAGGAAGTTCAGATAAATATGATCATATAAAAGCCCAGGTTAATTGCCCTAGATGTAATCATCTCATGACCTTACTTTTTACAAACCGCCCCTTATCGATTACGTCCGATATCGGTATTTATCATGCTCTTAATATGTGTCCTAATTGTAGAACTGCTTACTATTTTAGGCCTTTTAAGTTAGACCCTATACTTCAAGGTAGTTTTATCGAAATTGGTCGTGTTAAAGTTGATGATAATAATAGTAGTATTAGTAATAATAATGCTAATGCTGTTAAAGGCGGGGTTAAAATGTGGGAAAAGTTACGGTCTTATGGCGGTTCTGTGGGGGATACTGTTGTAGATGATGATGTTGATGATGATCAAGATACTAGGAAGAATGTTAGTTGGTCGGGTGGTTCGAATTTAGGAATTTGTTTGCCTACTCCTAAAGAGATATGTAGAGGTCTTGATCAGTTTGTTATTGGCCAAGACCATGCTAAAAAGGTGCTTTCGGTTGCTGTATACAACCACTATAAGCGAATTTATCATTCGTCTATGCATAGAAACTCGGATACCAGTTCAGGTTGTCTTGGAAGTGAAAATGACGATGTTGATCACGTAGAACTAGACAAGAGTAATGTTCTGTTAATGGGTCCAACTGGCTCAGGGAAGACGTTACTTGCAAAGACATTAGCTCGAGTTGTGAATGTGCCTTTTGTCATTGCTGATGCTACTACATTGACACAGGCAGGTTATGTTGGAGAAGATGTGGAATCGATTTTGTATAAGCTTCTTGTGGCTGCTGATTTCAACGTTGAAGCCGCTCAACAAGGGATTGTGTATATAGATGAAGTTGATAAGATAACTAAAAGGGCTGAAAGTCTAAACACGGGAAGAGATGTATCTGGAGAGGGTGTTCAACAAGCCTTGCTTAAAATGCTTGAAGGAACTGTTGTGAGTGTTCCTGATAATCGATCTCGAAAGCAACCTCAAGGTGATGCCATTCTGGTGAATACAAAAGATATTCTGTTTATATGTGGCGGCGCCTTTGTTGATCTGGAGAAAACCATTTCCGAGAGACGTCAAGATTCGTCTATTGGGTTTGGTGCACCAGTGAGGGCTAATATGAGAGGTGGTGGATTAACTAACGCTGTGGTTACATCTTCGCTGTTAGAATCTGTAGAAAGTGCGGATCTTGTTGCGTATGGCTTGATACCCGAGTTTATTGGCCGGTTTCCTATTCTAGTGAGTTCATCTGCTCTAGATGAGAACCAACTCCTTCAGGTTCTAACTGAGCCCAAAAATGCTCTTGGGAAGCAGTACAGAAGGATGTTTGCGATGAACGATGTGAAGTTACATTTCAGTGATACTGCACTTAGATTGATTGCAAAGAAAGCAATTGCCAAGAACACTGGTGCACGGGGTCTAAGAGCGATATTAGAAAATGTTCTCGTGGATTCTATGTTTGAGGTTCCGAACCCTCCACAAAAAGGAGCTGATTCAGTTGATGCAGTGGTCGTTGATGAAGAAGCCATAGGATCAGTAGACAAGCCGGGAACTGGTGCAAAGATTCTTTATGGAAATGATGCACTAGAAAGATACCTTAATAATCTAAATTCAACAAATCCAGTGGAAGAAGCAAGTGAAGTCAGCAAGCATGCCGCGGACGGAGAATTGGAGATTACATCAAGAGCTATGAGTTTGTAAACACATCATCTGCCTGATCTATGTATTTGTATTCCGCTCTGTACTTGTTGAAATCAATGATTTAAATAATCAACGCTCTAAAAAAATGTTTACCCCTTTTTGATAAAATACAGTACCTATTCTCATTGTTTATAGTGAAAGTTTATTTCTCCATTTTGCTCTCTGCTACTTCACGTATATACATATTGTGTGGTGATTGAAACTTGAAAGTAGGGTCCTGAATCCTCCATTTGGTATCAGAGCGAGTTAAGAAAGGCTGCTGTTTTGAGAGTTGGTCGCAAGAAAGGGTGTGGCCCTTGGCTGCAAGGCAAACACATAACCGGGTTTTATTTGAAGGGACTGTCATGTATTTATCAGAGGTTGAAGAGCAAGAAGCAAGAATGGAGAAGACGACCAAGGCAGAGAGAGTTAGAGACCGGCCGGAGAAGGAAGTTCTGGCAACAGAAGACCGAATAAAGAATTGACTGAAAACAAAAGGATCCTATCAACAGAGGATGAAGATCGGTGTTTTTTGAAAACTAAAAAAAAGAAATCAGATCGAGAAGAAGAGGAGTGCTAGACCGAAGAACTCGGAGAAAGGTCAGTGTGTCATACCTTTTCTGACCGTTTGAAGCTGTTTCAAAAAACGAGACCCACTGAGGCTTTGCCTCAGAAGCTTGAAGAACCGAGAATTGGAAGGAAGAAGGAAGCTGGTGTTGGTGGTGAAGTTTAGGGAGTCAAGAAGAGGGCTGGAAAGCTTAGGAGGAAGCCGAAAGGAAGATCCTTTCTTTGCAAGTTAGGGGTTTGTAAAGTGGTGGATGTGTTGGTGGCGGAACCAAATTTAGTTGAGGCAAGTGGCCAGGAATGTAACAAATTTTTGAAATGTGGTGGTGTGGATGAGGTTGTTGATTTCACGGAAATGCTTTCTGGTATATATTTACCTATTGTCTTGTATGAATTTTTGAAGTTTAAATGTGTCAATTTAAAATGCTTCAACATGTATTCAGCTTGTCACATCATGAGTTAGTAATCGATACATATGATAGCAATGGATAGGAAGTTCGACACACATAATATACCGCTTGGAAGTTGAATACCTACAATAGTATGTAGAACAAGTTGGATCTGACCCTCTAATACTGGTTCTAGTTATATTTTTTATTAAGAGCAAAATGCAAATATGTCAGGTTATTAGGTTATTTCGTTTTAAAATTCATTAGGTGTAATTATTGTAGAATCTTGATAGCGATTTATGTGATTTAGTTACTCAGAGTTGAACTGTTGTAGACTTAAAGTAGCTGTTTTTCTACTAAAGAGGTGTAATATTATTGTAGATAGTGGTGACATTCGACTGCCAAACTTATTGCACGAAAAATTGGTTAACAACATTAGTAGGTTTTCGTTGTTATATACTTATATGTAACTCGTTTCTCTTCTATCTGTCAATGTGGTTCAGGGTTTCGTTTATATATAGAAGATATAGTGGAAACATTGAGGTTATTAGAAGCCGTGTCACCAAAAGTAATCCAGATGCAGCCATTAGGTTGGCTTTCTTTCTTTACATTAACTGTGGAAAAGCTGGTGTACCGTTAAAGTTAGTCTGCCTTGCTGGCTAAATCAGAGGCACCTACCATGTAATTAATCTTCATTGAGCTAGATGGTAGATACTTTATGAACCTTCCTGCTTTTGATAATTACAGTTCATTTCAAAGTTTATTGAATATCTTTGTTCTGTTCGTCTCCCTGCTTAATGTTCTTCAATACGATTCTTGAAATTGGAAAGAGATATGGCATCTTCACTGATAGTTTTTGAAGTTTCCAAACATAATTTGGGCTTTGTGAATATGTATGCTTACCGCACGATCATTGATATATGTGGTCTTTGTCGTGAGTCGTGACCATATGCAATCTAGGTCTATTTATGAGGTACACTGATAGTTTTCTTGAAATTCTGAGAATTTAAGTTATAGATAAAGATCGAGGATTAATTGTTGACTGTTTATGATATATGAATGCTGTTCCACTTAGCTATAGACTATGGTTGAGTTGAGGGATGAAAAAGTTTCTGCTTACTATCAAGCATGTGGAATGAGTACACTTAATTGATAGGCTTCTATTAATGAGTACTATCATAGGAGATACAATTTCCTAATTTAGTAGGGTTTTACATTGGAAATATTATCTTTGATTCGGTAGTGTTTCTTTTGTTTATGTTTCTAAAATGTTCTTGTTTGATCATATTTGTTTGTTTGTTTTGGTGTAAGGAGTTAAGTGCTCAGAAAATTATCCCTAGTCTGTATGTATTCATCAGTATTATGAATGTAAATGCCTTCAACTTGATCTACACAATGAATATCTTCGCGCATATGGAAGTGATATTTTCTTCCCTGCTCACTTGTGCAATTCTAATCGTTATAATTTATTTTTGTCTTATCCGTGGCATTACTTATTTAAAAAATATTATTTCTTTCTTCCATATAAAGGCATGACTTTTTTAAAGCAATGCCTGTATCTACATTGTTAAAATACTTTCGATTATTTCATCTCACTCTACTGAATCTAGGTGTTGCTCCGGATATAGCATCATATAATATCCTTCTAAAGACGTGCTGCCTAGCTTTTAGACTTGATTTGGCCCAAACCCTTTATTACTCTTGTAGAAGCATTGTGATATGTGTTGTTTCCATGTTTTCCATAAGTCTCACTATCTCAGGTATTTTCCGACGCAAGAATGTGGTAGATGGCATTGGGATGAAAGAGAGAATGCTTGAAGCTGGTGTTACTGCTGTTACATGGTCATCATGACATCATTAAAAAATCCATGTGCAAAAGCAGATCTGGTGGATCAAGCATTTGTATTATTTGAAGAGATGCTTTTGGCTGGTTACATACCAAATGCATAGTGTTGCAATATTCTCCTTTATCCCTGTGTTAAGGCTTTCAAACCTACCATTTCGACATATGATGTACTTGGTACTCACGAAGGCTTGTAGCACTAATTACTTCTTTGCACAATCGTTAATGGATGAGATGGAGACAGTTGGCCTTAGCCCTAATCATACAAGTGTTCAACTTTGATTGGTGTTTATGGAGGCTCCGGGGATGTGAGGAGTGTTGTACAGGTAAGAGCTATAGTGAAGTTAGATGTACCATTTATGATTCATTCTATTAGGAAAGAGTCGATTTTGGTTATCCCTTATCCCTGACGAGTAATTTTTGTAGCTAACAGGGGAACCTTGAAAATCGACCAAAGTGTGTTTTTATTTAAACATTATTTGTACTCCATTGACATGGTCTTTTAAATTAACTACATATAATACTTTCACAATCTGTTATTAAAAACAACTCATTACAACTCAATAGTTGTTGATCTTCGAGGCTACACTAAGGTAAGGTAATTACTAATTATAGATATACTGGAATATGCTAACTATGAACTAAGTTCTTGGTTTTTATATAATTCGAAGTGTTGCAGATAATTAATATTCAACACAATCTATTAACAGGTTGAAGCACAAATTGTCGTCCTCGCAGTTTAACTGATGATAAAGAGAACTACCTTTAAGGTAACAGTTAAATTCCTACTTCATATACATACGGACATTGGACTATGATTTTTAATACCAAAACATTCTTTGTTTCAGAAGAGTTGATAAGTGATGCCATGTTTAAAAATCAATTTACTGTAAAAGAGACTATAATTAAACTTCTACATGATACCCTTGGCCTCGAGGTTCCCTCATTAGGACCTAAAAAGAATGAGATCACCACCAACATCACTCACTGGAAGACCAGTGGTTTTTTTTGCAGAGGCTGAAGGTGACAAGAAGGTCCGTGTACCAATGGTTACAGAGGAAGTCAGTAAATAGAAGGCAAGTATCTAATATTTTTATACGAACAATTGACATTTTGTAGTAGGTGTGCATTTTCTTTTAACATTGATGATATTGCAATAAGTTGTTGCACTACTCTATCATTCACTCCAATGAATATAAATAAACCATATTGTTATCAACTTATATGTGTAATTGAATGACTGATTCTTTCTAGAACATCATGTATGACTTTTTGTTTTGTTATCTGATGAATAATATATATAAATCTCTTCTATTTTGTTATCATCAACAATACTGTAGTTTTCCATTGAAAATCAATTTTTGATCATATAACGAATTTTTTTATAAGCCTACTTGGATATTGAATATTAGCACCTCCCGATCGTATTTCCCCTGAGATAAAAAAAACGAAAAAAAAACATCAATATTGTAGGAGCAAGTTGTTTCTGGCAAAAAAAATTTCCCACCAATTATACTTTCTTTGCATGTATAACTTAATGATTTATCTGAATTGCTAGTTCTTACACATGGCCCATCATAAAACTGTAGCAGTTCCCTTTATGCAAACTCATATAGTATAAAACTGAATGCTATTTTCTATGCACACGGTAATAATATTTGTGCCATGGGGCTTCCCAAAATCACTTCATATCCTCTAGTGTCAGTGAATATGTAAGTAGCCTCACGAGCAACACGCAGCCAGTATCTCTTCTACTTCGGGATCATCTCCTGCTTCTTTGTCCTGTTTCAGTCATAGAAACACAAAATTATTATGTCAAGAAACATGAAAATAGCTTCAAGAACTAGAGATAAGTTGTCTAATAACTGCAGAGCATGGGGAGACTCGCCTTGTGAATGTATGAGATGTTGCTTATCCCTGGGCCTGCAACCATGATTCCTCCTTGTTGCCTGTTATAATGTACTATCTAGATTCATTGCAACATTCGTTTTTTTCTCACTAAAGTTTTAGGTAGGTAGTGTTTAATGATACTTTGTTGTAAACTTAAACTATGCAAAAAGACATCATCATACTTGACATTTTTTGTCCAAAACTGCTGATGCTTGTTAAGCTTAGGGTCTACTCCCACCACATCATGACTAGAAACACAGTGGTTTTCTGGTGAATTTTTCTAAAACTTTAGGTCAAAAACTATAAGCTTCTATTAATATACATATAGGTTCCGTTGCTGCAGTTCAGATGGACAAACCGACAAAGTATGCAAAAAAGTGCCAAAATAGATTATTCTTTTTCTTTTGGTAGATGTTAAAATCACTTATAACGATTTTTTGAGTTTTAGAAAAAGTTTGTTAGCTCTGAAAGCCAGTATGCAGGCCTCTTTTTTGAATGATAAGTTAATAAGCTACATACCAGCCACCTTTAGTACGGGTATCTTTTTCAAAAGAAAGCTCCCAATCCTGTCGATACCCTTCCATATACGCTTCTATAATCTTCAAAGCTGCCTGCGTATATCTCATACAAGTCACAAAGATGAAAATTTTAAACTGGAAAAACTTGATGAGTGGTCAACATAAGCAAAACATACCCCAGGTGTGAATGTAGTTGTAACTCCTGAAACAAAGTTCAGTGCCTTGTATGATGCATAACTAGGATCTGCATATACTTCTGTGACAAACAGCAATAGAGAGATGTTATCCTGCTTTAGGTTTTGCTAAAGGTACTAAGAGATTTCTTAAGATTCTGATCACAAAAACCTTTGTTTATAATGCTATCAAAATCCTTATATAACTAGCTAATCTTGTTACTTCGTCCCAATTTATGAGGGTTTTTCTCTACAACAGGCTTAAAAGATGAAAACATACCTCCTTTGAAATTCGTTTGCTCAGAGAATGCCCTAGCCTGCAAATCGTATAATAAAACATTTGTTATGATCTTACTATGTGTAAGTTCCTCTTCTTATAAACATTGGAGTATATTTATAGCAAATCAAAGTGATCATCGATACCTGATCAACAGTACCCGGCCCAATTAAGACAAGAGCCACACCTGAGGCATCCATTCGATCCTGATACAAAGTCCAACAACATTGATACTCAAATTCTGAAAGTAGGATGACCAGCTAAACTTCAACAAAAGACTGACAGAGTTAACACAATCTGATATCTTATCCAACTTTCTAAACAGTTTAACGACGTTGCCTTTTTGATATTTCCTACGTTGTTTCAAATAACAGTTGTTACACGTAACAGTTTATGGACATCTGTGTATCAGATACTTTGCTTTAATGCACAGCTGTCATGGGTCACGGACTCGATCTTTCAGGAGTATTTGTTTAGTTATAAATGTTGTTTTACAATAACCGACCTCTATGTATAGCAGTATAGATACGTATATACCTTTTTAGCAGCAAGCATATCAGCGCGTTTGCGACAAAGGACACATCTACAGTTCAATATCCACGAGGTTAACTTAAAAAGCATATGACACGTCAACATTGACTGTGTCTGTCTCTATAATAAATCGAATAAAAATACCCAAAATGACGAGCGAACGCAACGACAGCTTTCCGATCCTTCCATAAATCAGAAATCAATATCGAATTCCCATTCACATCAAGCACTTCTACTCTCTCCAACAAGTTATCAATTTCAACAGAAGCTTGAGAAGTTCCTAATCACTCATCAAAATTTAAAACATCATTTTTAAGTAAATATGTGAATACAATAGTGATTAATAGAACATACCGGTGGAACTTGAGACCGCGGCGGAGACACTGCGGCGGACATGTGACGAGGAAGTGAGGACCGTTTCGCTGGTGGAGGGATAAGAAAGACGGAGATTATAGCTGCTGTTACTAGTAGTAGAAATTTGGGGTGAAATAGTGGCGGGAGAAAGGTAGGTCCGGTTGATCGGAGATATTATTGAAATCGCCATTTTTGGCTGTCTGGATTATTTTTGTTGGCGCCGGAAAAGAAAAAATAGAAATAAGAATTGATTTTAGCCGTTAGAAAGGTAGTTGAGTTTTTGGTGGCAAATGTTATTACACGTTGCCTTGTCTATAAGCTGGATACTTCTAACTAGTTCTACCTGTTATATTATTTCGGTAGTTTTTGCTATCTGTCATTTCCTTTTTTAAGATGCATTCATCTCAGATTCTTAGATGTAAAAGTTTTCTTAAGTAAAGTTTAAAGAAATTTAATAGAAATGTTTGCTTTAAAATGGGTTTAATAATTAATTTTTCTAACTCGGAATGAATTAGAAGTAAGAGATGCACTAATTGGAATTAGTCGGTTTTCTTAACGGTTAATTGGTTATTTGTGGATTTTTTTAACGATAAATTTGGGTTCAACGGCATGTATCTTCATATAAACTCCGATTCCAAAGAAAACTTATTATGAAAAAACTCTTATCTCCATTTTTAAGAGCATTTTGTTAAAATTCATCAGCGGTCAACGATCCTTATAATTTGAACCTTCAATCTATGTCTATAGAAATGACTTTGATAACCAACCTCCTGGCTAATACTTCTATGAAGGTGGTTTTTCCTCATACTTTTTTTTTATTGACTTTGAGGTTTTACTTTTTCACATAAACTCATTGCTCTTTTTTTTTTTTATCTTTTAAGAATGATCGACCGGAAAAATATTCTAAATTACAAGAGAGGAAGATAAGGTTAACATAAAACGATCTAATAAATTAGAAAACAAAAGCACATGTAGAAATTATTGAGAAAATGAGAAGAAATTTTACATGGTATATGTTAAAGAAAATGAAAATATAAATGGACAACATCTCTACCAAAAAATCAAAAATATTTACATCAATTACTTATATTATTTGACGATGTCATTATCATCACCATTTGTTGCCGCTATCACCGTCGTAGTGAGCAAATGTCGTGCTAGTTTTTATTTATATCTATGTCTATATAAATATATAGGTTTTAGGTAAAATATAATAAATATCTTTTCACTAAAAATCACCGTGTCATAAAAATCATCTTGTATCAATTATAAGATTTTGTCCTATTTATTTTCTTCGCTAAAACCTTGTTTTACCATACCTAACGCTATAAAGTATGAATTAAAAATAAAAGTATTCTTTGTAAATCAGAAAAAGCAAATGAAGTTTCCCATATAAATATTTGTTTAAGGGAGACTTGCGTGCGTGCCGACGACTGACTCCCTCCCTCCCTCAATCTTTGTCTGTCTGTCTGTCGTCCAATTAATGGCGGTCGTATCCCGCATCTTCAAACTCCAATTCTCGTCCTCATCATCTCTAACCACAAAAATACTTTTTAGCAGATCACTTTCTACAAACAACAACAACGCCGGTTCTGTTTCCAGGATACAATCTCCACGCCTGGCGGATCATGAGAATAATAAGAATATTCAGTGGGTGTTTCTTGGCTGTCCCGGCGTTGGAAAGGGAACCTACGCTTCCCGCCTTTCTAAGCTTCTTGGTATCCCTCACATCGCCACCGGTGATCTCCTTCGTCATCACTTGTCATCTTCTGGACCTCTTTCTCCGAAGGTTCATTCTTTTTTTTTTTTTTTTCCATCCAAAGTTAATCATCCATCTACTTTAAAACTACAATTTGTATGTATCATGTATGTATGTTTATTGGCCCAACAAACAAAAAAGTTGTGGTTTAAAGTCCCACAAAATGTGTGAATTAATATGTTGATAGTAAATAGTTATTTAGTCATTGTCATTTTGTTAAATGGGCTTTTAAGTTTTATATAATTTGCTTTGATTGAAATATATCTACTACATTTTCCAGCTTGATGAGGTAGTAAATCAAGGGAAGTTGGTTTCAGATGAAATCATATTTAATTTGCTGTCAAAGAGACTCGAAGAAGGAGAATCGAGAGGCGAATCAGGATTCATTCTTGATGGTTTTCCACGAACCATACGACAAGCTGTAAGTCGATATCTTTCTTATAATACTTATTTTGTAACTATGTTATGTTATATTAAAAAAAAAATGTAATATACAAATGTATTTTCGTTATAGGAAATTCTTGATGAGGTGACGGAAATTGATTTGGTGGTGAATCTTAAGTTAAGGGAAGATGTATTGATTGAGAAATGTTTGGGAAGAAGGATATGTAGTGAATGTGGTAAAGGTTTCAATGTGGCCTCTATTAATGTAAAATCAGAGAATGGACTTCCGGAAATGATCATGCCTCCACTTCTTCCACCTGCGCACTGCGAATCAAAGCTCATTACTCGTGCAGATGACACCAAACCTGTTATCTTAGAGAGACTTCGTGTCTATAAGGAAATGGTATAAATTTTTACGGATTTGCCTAATGGAATATATAAACACTAGATGTGGCAAAATGGGTGGGTTTGTCATTGGATTGAACTGCTTAAGTGCTTATGTTATTGTATGGGTCGGGTTGGGTTAATTATAACATTGTTGTTGAATGTCTCTAGTGCTCTTTATTAAACTAAAGTTCCAATGTTTTTTATTTCTTCTAGAAAGTAAAATATCCGCAAACATTACTAAAATAAGGCAGAAAAAGGGCTCAAAATGGCTTGCAATGCAATTTAACATATTATCTGATACTTTCTCATACAAATGATGTGTATGATAGAACAATAATTATGTGTGTTTTGGATGCACAGAGTCAACCTGTAGAAGATTATTACAGAAAGCAAGGGAAGTTAATGGAGTTTGATCTCCCTGGAGGAATCCCAGAAACATGGCCAAAGTTGTTGGAAGCACTTAGGCTCAACGAGTACGATCATAAAAATTTAGCAGTGGCATAGTCTGACCTAATCTTATCTGTCTATAAAGTATAAACCATTATCATTATTTGCAAAGTTTCGGATTATTGTTATTCTTCATAAATAAGACACAAGGAACTACCGGGCTGTCTCAAAGATTCGATGATAGCTGCTGCATTGTTGGAGTACAAGATTTAATTTATGTTGTAGAGATTACTAAAAATTATAGATCAGAGATATTTGTTGAATGTATGCAAACTATGCATCAATTAAACAGTCTATATGCATAAAATTTTAACTTTGTTAGTAATGCCAATTCCATTGTGTTTAGTTGTTTACAGAAAATTCTAACTTTGTTAGTTATTCCAATTTTCATTGTGCTTAGTTGTTTACAGAAAGGAGCAGTTATGCAGGTATTAAACTTCTTTGTAACTTTGTTGAGTTAGAGTAAACTTTAAGCAGTTCTGCATTAGAGCAAAATGAAAAATTAAACGCCATCCGTGGGACTCGAACCCACGACCACGTGGTTAAAAGCCACGCGCTCTACCAACTGAGCTAGAACGGCTTACATTTGTTTTCACGTAAATTACCATTAAATTCGTGATTGTCTATTTGTGTTTCATATTTTGTAGTATTAGCTTTTTTTGGAAAAAAAAAAAAAAAATCATATATAACACCTATTAAAAAACCACATTTTTTTTAAGTGTTATTAAATTGTTATACTCATAAGATATGGTTAATGGTTATTATTGCAAATTTTCAGGTAGTTAATAACTATATAATGTCCAGATCACTGTATAAGAAATTATGATTTAGATTTTTAAAAATCACTGTTAAAATTCGATAATTTCCCTTATTTGAGCAAATCATGTTCAAAACCAAAATTTGTAAATTTTGATTGGTACAAATGGCAACGAAAGGATGTTGTGTTGGCTATCTCTGGGTTGTCTAATATACAAGTATACAAAATATGAGTTTGTTATCAACTGACTTGTTCAATAGAAGGTTTTGTACTATGTCGTTGTGGTAATGTGACAATAACATATACATTTTAAATAGAAAAAATTAAACTGTTATTTTTATGGTTTCAAAAATTATACTTACCCAATAGGATTAGTATTCCACTCGTCTGGCTTGGAGGGACTAGTATTCCACTCATCTGGCTTGGAGGGGCTAGTCAACACCATTGGGTGGGACTAGTCTTCCGCTCGTCCTTCGTACTCGTCCGGTTGATTAGTCTCTGCAGGGACGACTTGTTGGTGTTTTTTTCTTTCATTTTTTTTAATCTTATATATAAAGAAGACAAAAATAATTAGTGGGTCCAAGACTAATCATCGAAGGATGAGTGCATTGAGTGCATTTTGGAGGAATTAGAGCTTGGAATGTTTTTTCTGATATTACGCTGATAAAGACTAGTTTTTGAGGAATGAGTCTAAAGCATTGGGTAGCCTCTATTCACTGGAAATATAAGGCCAAATTTATCCATTCCACACGTTTACACATATATGTCCATGTGATTAAAAACATATCTTGAAATCAAAAATAAATAACGTTAGCATTTTTAAAAAATAAACAAACATAGTTTATTTAATTAGTGAAATTAGTTTATTCTGAACATGAGATATGTGATAAAAAAAAATATCATTTGGTCACCGACTTCTATGATGTGAGTATTGAGTTGTCGATTATTTTATTAGTGTGATTAGTTTAATTTTTCTTTTACATATGTGATTAGTGTGACAACAAATCAAAGATAAAGGGTGTAATCTACACAAAAATACCCAACTTTCCAACCCAGAGAAGATATTTTTTGAGCCCAACCAACACGTACGTGTCTCTCCACTACCCACCCCTTAATTGATTTGGTCCGAATCCATATAGACCGCTCCATTTTCGGATTTAGATTTTGTCCACGTCATCATCAACGTCACTATCCACATCATTACATACTCTCCACATACATTAACAATATTCCAACTGTCATCTTGTCAGCCAAATATTCTTCCACGTCATCTGACACGTAGGACCTCCTTGAAAGAAAAAAAATCTTCTCCAACAGTTCAATATCAGTCCCTCTGTTTTCTAAACCAGTCAATCTCATTTCCTCTGGTTTTTATTGTTTTTATTTCCAAACGCTAATTAATCATTTCTCTAATTTTATTCTGTATTACCTTAACATTGTTTCATCTAATTACAGATTCCTTGCGATTATATTCATTTACGCAAAATAATCACGGTAATTTCTTATCTTAAACGTATTAATTTAGATTACTTTTCCTTTTTTAATTTTTTTTTTTTTTTGCTTTCAGTGTTTAAGTTAGTTTGTCATTAATTTAAGATGATTACAGAAGTATATTAACTAATTAGTTAGTTTAATTACATGTTTATTTTATAACTTTATTGATGCTTTTTATTATGAAATATTTCCATGGATTATGTTCAAATTTTGGCGTTATTAATTGTGAAATTTTAATTATTATTATGTTTTCAGTTGAAAATTAGCGTTAATTTGTTCATTTTAACAGGTATAAATAGTGAGTCCAGGAAGTGATTTGTGCAGCAGTGCAGGTATATATATATATATATATATATATATTTATATATATTGATTGTATATATAAAGTTGTTGGGGGTGTTAACAAGCCAAACTGAGTCAAGTAGCAGGGTATTTTGGATCGGATTGAACTCCACTTGAGCTTAAGTTACTTTTTATAATTGTGCTTAAGTTTAAGAATGTGATATTACATTATTTTTCGACTTTGAATTTGATTCTTATTTGGTTATTTGTAATTTTGATGACTAGTTTCAAGTTCGAGGCGAGCTTGAACTTGAGAAACTCATCTCATAGATCGAAATTGAGCTTGAATAAGCTCGTTTATGATCATAAAGAATTAAGATGTCAAAAGGTCACAAAGATCATTTTTACTAGCCTCGTTTGATTTAAAATATTTGAAGGATCTACTGAACGAGCATAATATTGACTTTCTAAATTTGGTTGGTGAAAGTAATTGAGCTTTAACTTTTGTTCGAGTGCTACTCGAGCTTGAGAGATTGATATAAACGAGCTCGGGTACCTTGTTCACTGGTTGACTTTTTAACATCCCTAACACGTGTTCTTGGTAGACTGGTGGTTTTACATTGATTTTTGCTGCTTGGATATTTGGTTATGCTTTTAGGGCGGAAGGTTTTGTATTTGACATTTGAAGAGATTGGATACGTTTGATGTGATGCGGCTGCAGTGTGCTTCCCTCTTATATAATTGCATTAATAAGGTTTGACAATTATTAAGATGGTTTTTCAGTGTTTCTTATTTTGATGTTTTTTAATACTGTTAGCAGGAAGTGTTTTGATGACCACTAGCGGAGGAGGGAGTAAGGAAGTTCAACAGGTAAACGATCGTGTCAAAGCTGATTGTCAAAGAGATGTGAATGGATTTGTTGGTAATGGACCCGGTTTACAAGAAGATAATGAGTTGAGAACTAGTAAAGTAGATTCAAAAGGGCCAGATGGATTCAACCAGGTGGTATTGCATGGGAATGCTACTCCTCAAGCACCTCCGCAACTGCCACAAGGGTCGCTGGTCCACTGGGAGAAGTTTCTGCATGTTAGATCCATTAAAGTCATGTTGGTTGAAAATGATGATTGTACACGTCATATTGTCACTGCTTTGCTTCGCAACTGTAATTATGAAGGTTAGTCAGAGCATTGATGTATATGTTCTGCTTAATATAGATATATATCGATCCCATTTTTAGCTTGACGTGCTTATCACATCCTGTGGTTATTGTGTTTATTTATTGGTTTTCTTTCATGGTTTCGAGTCGGTGTGTGACTTTGCATCTCAACTTTGGGGTGTAATGGAAGTAGGTATGACTGTAGGATGTATGCACTAGTTAAAACTTTTCTAGCTTCCCCTTTCTTGACTTTATATGATTATATGACCATGGCCTGTATGTGTTTCCGATAAAAGAACATCACTTTATACGTAAGGCAGTTTTAGTAGTACCTTTGCTTTATATGTTAAGGTTTAAGAGATGCTGATGCTTAGGTTCTGATCGACTTATGTAACATTCCTTTGATTGTAAATTTAAGTTCTAGAGTAGACTTTGAGGCAGCCTTGTGTTGCTATAATGCTGAAGTATCTGGAGAAATGATACCTACGTCAGTTAGGGGACCGATAAAAAAGATCGAAAGTAGCTACCTCATGTGCATGATTATTACAGACATGAATTCGAACTTGGAAATTTTATCTTATGCTAAAAGCCAGTCAGCTATACTAATATTTTTTTTGTATGGATTGTATATAAAAATAATGAGTAACAACTGTTAATTGTTTTTACGAACCCTTGTTTAGCTACATATAAGTTTCACTGCTCCACCAATGCCTGTCATAGCCATTATTTAATAATACTTAGCATAATTTGCGATTGTTATGTTGACTTGCCTTTATCAAGTGTAAGCTTTTGAGATCATGTACTCCCATCGATACAGCTATACAAGTCTGTAGTTGCTTAATTGTTCTATTGGTTGAATAGCTGCAAGCATGCCCAACATTAAATATTATTGCTTTATAATCAGGATACATTGTAGCTGACATCTAATACATTTTATTTTTCCTGCTGTTTTGTTTTCTCTCAGTTATTGAAGCAGCTAACGGATTTCATGCATGGAAGATTTTGGAAAATTTATCCAATCAAATTGACATTGTTTTAACCGAAGTAGTCATGCCTTGTCTTTCAGGGGTTGGCCTTTTATGCAAGATTATGAACCACAAGACACGCAAGAATGTTCCTGTGATTAGTAAGTGCCTTACAATATTTGTCTATATGAACAAATTAGCACCAAATGTAGCCATCTTGCAAAAGCTTACCAAATTGACACTATTAACCACCATGTCTGATGAGATTGTGTGCAGTGATGTCTTCTCATGATTCAATGGGTTTAGTTTTTAAGTGTTTATCAAAAGGTGCAGTAGACTTCTTAGTAAAACCTATTCGGAAAAATGAGCTTAAAAACCTTTGGCAACATGTCTGGAGGAGGTGTCACAGCGTAAGTCATATATTAGTCTCTAATTCGTAATGAGTTATTTACTTCACTATTTATCTTGCATAATTGATATTCTGCTTTTATCAGTCTAGCGGTAGTGGGAGCGAAAGTGGCACACAGGCCCAGAAATCCGTTAATTCAAAAAGTAAGTTAAGGTATGATAACAGTGACGGAAATGATGTGGAACACAGTGGGAGCACTGACGGTGGTAACGATGGTGGTAGCGATGATGGTAGTGGCACTCAGGTATGAGCACATTATTTGAATAATTAAAAACTCAAAGTTTTCCTAGATGTTCACAAATACTTCTCTGATGGAACCCTAGTATATTCACATAGTCCACATCAACGTTTTGAATACGTAAAGGGATATATGTGTTTCTTATCAGGAATGATTACTTGATGCCATATGACGTATGTATTTGACATTATTATCATGATTATTTATATATTTTGGGGTGAGGTGGGTGTAAAAGACATTTGGCATAGCGTATCTGAGGAAGCCCAACATCCAAGAGATTGTGAGTTTGAACCCCGTTGCACGTAAATATGTGAAATATTGTGTGATGAGTGATGTCTTCCAACAACAATAAAATTGAGAGAGAAAAAAACTGATTTAGCCATGGTATGCAGAGTTCTTGGACAAAACAAGGTGTCAATCCCGAGAGCCCAGCATCTCCATGCGTTCAAATAGTTGAACATCCAGACAGCACTTGTGGCGTTGTTATCCGCCCAACAAAGGACTTTTATGATGAGGAAAGACATTTTTCTACAGGTATGTAGATACACAAGTTATTTGAAACTTCTCTTTCGCTTTTCTTCATCTATTTATGAAAAGCATCTTGAGTCTCAGATAATGGTAGAATGGCTAAAGAGATTGCAAGAGGCAGATCTAAAAACTCAGATATGCAGATTGAGTTTCCAAATGAGGTTACTGATCAAGTATTTGACTTAACTTCTAATGTCAAATGTAAGGAGATAGAGGTTTCAGATGTCCAAAGGGAGTCCCCATTGAATATACAAAAAAGTGAAAGTATTAAAATGCCGGACCCTTGCATGGAAAATGGGAAAATTGAGGGTCAAGGAGAACCTGAAATGATGATGGACGCGAAGATTAAGATTATTGACGACTCTAATGGAGTTATGGTTGGCGAGGGTAGCTTAAAAAGGCCTCGGGCAGCCGAAAATGATGAGAGATTAGTTCAGAATGGCTGCAATATCTTGAGACATTCAGAGCTTTCAGCCTTCACTAGGTATGAAACGAAGTGAAGGGCAACACTTTTCTGCCCTGGTTTTTATAAAGTGCTATTATTTGAATACTTAGAAACTAATCAAGCGATGAATACCCCGCAGGTACAAAACAAACTCCAATTCTGTAAAGGGCACACCTGTTATCACTGCTAGTTGCTTCGTCCCTGATAATGAATCTAACATTGTGATGAAAGAATCCAAGCGTAACGCTCGTTCAGATGGATATCTGATTTATCAAGGCTCAAGTGAGGTTGGTAATGACAAAGTTGTGTATTATGCCAACTAGAAGCGGCAATTTCAATTTTCTACCAATTACTTATTACCGGGTCAATCTGGCTATATATTATCTCTAATGGGTAAAATAAAATAACAGCGAAGTAGAAAACTGTCAAATGGGTCGAAGCAGTGGAACGCCACACTCGTCACTTGAAGTTTCTTCGTAGTGCATAAATCCTCTAAGATCATCTTTCTCTTTAAGTTAGAGAATTATTGTAGTAATTTAAGTTTTGTAAACAGACTTGGCACACTAAAGATAGATGTAAAGTTTAGGAAAACGTTCTTTTGGTCATATGAATGAAACCTGTTATAACAGTTACCCAGTTCATGCGAGTGACCCATGTTACATCCTCTAGTTCCTACCCTTTAATGCAAAGAGATGTCATAAACTTTAAAACTTAGAAGTTTGCTCTCACCATGTATTTATATTTTTATACTTACAAAAGCTAATATTGAATGAATCTTTCAGCAAGTCATACCAAAGAAGGCTGATGGCGTTGCTCCTGCTGACGTTCCACATCAAGAGCTCCACATTCAACACATTCATCATCATCACCATGTTCATCATTACCATAACATAGATACAGAGCAGCCATTGTCCAATCCAGATGATATCGGCTTAAACAAGCTGGCTGCAGGTGCTTCACATTGTGGGTCGTCAAATATCAAGGGTGGGCCTGTTGAAGGAAACATTGAAAATTATAGCTTGAACAGAAATGGATCAGGCAGCAAGCATGGAAGCAATGTGCAGAATGGGAGCAATACAGCTTTAAATTACGAAGTTACAAATGTAGAAAGTAATGTTGGTATAGCTGAGGAAAGTTGTAGCGGTAGTGGTAAGGCTAGTTGCAGTGGTAACGCAGATCTCACCAAATCTGCACTGAGAGAAGCAGCCTTGACCAAGTTCCGGCAGAAGAGAGAAGTGCGATGCTTCCAAAAGAAGGTTACTTTTACTTTTCATACTATG
>JANDBE010000045.1:33999298-34012415 GCA_024320915.1 Erigeron philadelphicus | reverse complement strand
TCCAAATCGCGACAGTTTCCCCTTATCAGCGGCTCTGTTTTTCTGTACGACAACTTCTATTCGTTAGATAAATTAGATACCTCTATACGAGCTGAAATTCTCTCGCGAGTATTCCAAGTCCGCATATACTCGTATACATACATACACACACTACATGTACGCTAGCTGGGCTAGTGGATTTTGTAAGAATATGAGAGGACCTCGTCGCGACGCAAGTCGGCCTACGAGTAAGAATATCGGCTCTTAAGCTCACCTTGATTTTGGAATTCTGCTGCATTCGTTCCATTTGGGCGTTTTTCGAGTCCGTCGGAATGTCCCTCTTCCATACTTTCACGTAAATATGAACGTAGCAGACCGATATAATCAAGAGTGGTAGCAGATATCCCAGAATTACGTTAAAAATAACGAAATACCAACTACCGTTTCCTCCGTACGGCCATTCTTCCAGGCAAAATATCGTATCGTCACCAGCTATAACTGTGTGCAAGTCGAAAAATAACAGCCAAGGAATCGGTACGATTAGAGAGTACAACCATATGACGACTATTATTTTTCTAGCTCTCCTGGTTGTTATTTGAAATTTTAGTGGAAAACATATGGCCAAAAATCTGCAACAAAGGGGAAAAAAAAAGAGTCGATAAAAGTAATAGTATAACGAGTAAGTACCATCCTCGTGTCCAGTGTCCAGTGTCCAGTGTATGACGTGTATTCTATATATCCAGTTAAGGAAGGTATGCGCACTTGGCATCGAGAGATTCGAACACGCAGAACCGATCAAATTGAATACCGCGACCGATCAGAATATACGAGTATTTGCTTCGTTTTGCGCCTCCGCGAGAAATCATTTATTTTATACTCGTATAACTGCTCGGCCTGATCGGGCCATAGCTTCGTATAATTATACACGTAGGTACGACTGTACGAGACTACGAGTATTAGTTAATCTTATGTACGGTACAACACCATATAACTGAAGTCTTGTTGTAAAGGTAGTATAATACCCTCTTTCGGAATACTGTAGTATTTACGACTCTCAATTCTCTGCTCAACATCTGCTTCGACGACGGCGTAATTCTCCGGTAACCATCACTATTCTCTTTACATATATATTATTGAAAATTATATTTATCGAACTTCTTAATAACCTTTTAATTTCACTCTTATTTGAAATACCTGATTTATGAAATCCTAACATTCGAAACCCTAAGTAGACCCTAAATTGCAATTTACAATCATTATTCTGTTTAATCTAATTTAATTCACATTTTTAAATCCCAAATAGAATAATAATAATAATAATGAGTAAATATCCGGTCAAATAGATAGATACTTGTATCATAGTTCAGAATGTAGAATTATGTTCAATTTAGCAGTAAGGAAATACTTCACCATGGAATTGTGTGTATGTGCGCTTGTCGATGTGCTAATTACGTACTTTTTAGAGGTGCCTTAAGTATTACGAACGTATTTTTTACGTCTTAATAACATTGCGCAGAAGAGAATATGAATCATAACCAGCAGCAGCAGCAGCAGCAGCAAGGAAATGAAGTTAGACATGATGACGAAAATGCTCTGTCGGATTTTCTTGCTTCTTTAACGGACTACACTCCTACTGTAAGGGTTTACGGAACTCATCGTACATTTCTTTCTGTTTACATACTGGGGATAAGAATAGTGAACCTTTTTGTTTTTCTTTTATCTGGTACAGATTCCTGATGAACTGGTGGAACATTACTTAGCCAAGAGTGGATTCCAGTGCCCAGATGTTCGAATGTAGGTTCTTGCTAATCTTGTTCTTGTCTCTAATTTCTGACACGCATGCTTTTGTTGAATTTAAGGTCTTTTATGTTAGTCAATTCACTTGCTTAGGTAAAGGTTTCTGCTTTACAATGGTTTATATGCTCTTTCCCTGTTTTTTTGCTTTAAGATGACATTAACTTCTTGTCATATAGTTTTAATAGCAAAAAGTTTTAAAGCTTCTTGTTAGCATCCATGGTTCTCTCAAGTTTTGTGATGTAGCTGTCTGAAGTTGTCTTGTGAATTTCCATGATCTTGGCAAAATGGGTAGTTTAGATCGGATAAGTGTTCAAACCGGGTCATGTTGATATACTAGCAATTCGTCACGTTAAAACTAAGATGCAATGGGTCGGGTTAAGCTGTTGATTTTCAATTTATTTTTGAGTAGACTAAATAAAATTTCCAAATTATTATAATTTGTCAGAAAAAACGTAAGTGAATAAAAAAGATAACAGAAATTAATCCCCTGATGGTTCTGGAAATCTATGTGCTTGCTTGAAAACAAAAATCACAAGGTGACCTGTATAGAGGTTGTCTGGTGGATAAAATTTCTTGTATAACGCGGTGGTTAAAAAGTTCCTCAACCTCCACCTCCGAAAACTGGGAATCAGTCTCTGTACTAGTTTGGCCTGTTGATATTTGAAAGAAGTATAGGTTTTGCCCGTTCTAATCTATTTTTGGGATAAAGATAGGTTCATACTCACCAACAGAGCTTAGAAAATCCCCCCAAGTTAACCCGTTTTAGGAGCAAACTTCCGGCTCTTATTTTTTGCAACTGTATTCGGCTAACTGTAATGTTTGCATTGGGCAGACAGCGTTTAGTAGACTATAGATCTCATTTTCTGGAGAAATTTATGTATGGATGCAGTTGCATACAACGGACATGGGAAATTTTTAACATCCAAGGAAAAGTATGGTGCATGGTTTATGCAACTGTTTTTTTTTTGAGTAAAGTGAATCAGGTGTATTTTGGTAAATGTGTAAGTAATGATTTGATACCGTGTCGATTTCATGTCCCCTGAATTAAGCAAGCCATAGTTCATTCGTTTACATTTCTCCCCTTTTGTAGTGATGAAAGTATATAACATACTTGGGCCAAAACTGCTGACTTGGCTAAATATTTAGACTTGGTTTGAAGCTTTCAGCTCAACGGAAGTATACATTACTGACTTCTCTCCTGGATCTGATAACATCATTGATTGTCATCTCGTTTCAGAACCAGGCTAGTAGCTGTTGCTGCTCAGAAGTTTGTTTCGGATGTTGCAACTGATGCTCTTCAGTAAGTTTTTTTTACCAGTCAGATGTTTCTTATCTAATGTCTTTAACCTATGTGTATTTGACAGTACGAAATAGGAATGATATAAAATGTCGTTCTAGAATGAAAGCTTATATTAATACCCTTGGTTAGTATCAAGTTGGTCGTGATTTAACTTGTGGTTGGGTTGTGCAAAGAACGCTATTAGGATCATGGCTAAGATTTTAATACTACACATTTTTTTTTTTCAAACTGCACATCTTTGGAGATGCTTACTGTTAAAAGTTTGTGTCCTATGAGAATGCGGAATGATCTCTTTTTGAAATTGCACCCCCAAAAGCTATTGGCAACCCTTTTAGATACAAAAGGTGTGGCTCTTATTGCTGTGAATTACCAGCAAGTAATATTTACACATAAGGCTGTCTTAGCCCAACCATATGAGACTGCACACACACCTTTGCTGCTGCGATTTTACTGCAAACAAAGCCCTCCCAAACAGCCGTTTATTGCCTTCAATATACAGCAGCAAATAACCCTCTAAACACATGAAAAACAGCTGTGGATTACTGGATTACCAGCCTAAAGTATCCTTGAAGCTAAAACCAGCTTAATAACCCTCACAGGAACACGAAAAACAACAAATAAAGATGAGGAACTGGCTGAATGTTACTCTGTATTACAAGTAATATTCGAATGGTCTGGGATACATTTAATCGGCTGTCCTACCCCCTCTATATACAGTGGGGAAATCCTAGTTATGGTATACAAGTCTGATACAATTATAACTTGACACTCAACCTTGTGAAGAACCGGGTTATACACATTACATATTTACATATGATAACCAACCTACAACAACTTCCCTTGACTTCCTAGTCTACCTAAGTTACCTTAATATAACTATTTCTATAATATTACATCATTCAATTAACTAATAAATATAACACTTACATGGAAATGGAAAATCTTGTTTTTAGCCTCCTCGCATGTTTGTTACTATTTACATATGCATAGCCGTTTACCTTTCTATTTTTTATTGTAGGCATTGCAAGGCTAGACAGGCAACTATTGTCAGGGACAAAAAAGACAAGCAGCAAAGGGTACTTGATGATAATACATTGTGAAGTGTTCAATACTATCATTATTAGTTTTGTATTGTAGTAACTTTTGGTGGTTTCAGGAAAAGCGCCTGATTATGAACATGGAGGACCTCTCCAAGGCTCTTCAAGAGGTAATCGTTTGATATTAACTTCACTTTGTATTGTTATAGCCTTATAGGGGCAGCATTGATACTTGAAACTTATTTGCATTTTACGTTTTCTTCCATCTAGAACTTTCATTTCTTACTAATAATAAGATGATGGGTATGCAGTATGGCGTAAATGTTAAGCATCAGGAGTATTTTGCTGATAACCCTTCAGCTGGACTAGAATCTGTTTCAAGGGATGAATAAGCTGCTGAATATCTCCAGGAGAATGTTTGATCTTATGGGTTTGTTGTCATGCTTTTTGTTAAAAATTGAATGAATCTGTAAATACTGAATGATTAAAGTTGTGACTCATCAAGATCTGAGCTTGCATGAACATTAAGGCAAATTAAATTAAAATATTAAACACTTGTTTAGTGGGAAGTCAAACATCCGTTGGTGAAAATATGTTTCGAACTTCCGTAGGTATTGTACTATATTGTTTATGGTTACTCAACTAGTGCAGTATGATTTTACTTTGTAGAGATTCTCTCATCAGGTTGTAGAGTTGTAACTGAGCTCATCGGTTCCCCATGAGACACTGTTGCAGGTGATTCCTGAGACCACTCTCCTTGTTATGACCAAACCATTGCTCAACACATCAATTTAAAAGGGTGCTCAGGATACAGTCACATTGTTGTAACAATATGAAACCAGAATGTACAATTATAGTGTTGTAGTGTTCTAGTAATAATAGATGGAAATAAGCATACATGCCATGTAGATGACAGAACACTAATCATATGATATATCATATCACTTAACACCAGATATATAATTACTGTATTTGATTTCAAAACATAGGTCCAAACGCCCCAATGATTTTTCAATCTTAATAAAGCAAATAAATGATGAAACTCTAATCATTTATTCTTTGGTTAATTATACAAGTTTAAAAACATATAGAAAACCGATCAACACAATGATCCTCTAACGTTTAGGTTCAAAAAGCAATGAAACTTGGTGACATTTATATAATTCATCTGGCGTGCCAAATATATCCCCACGCTCGTATGTAAATTGCCCCATTCGACCAAGATTTGATGCACATTCCATAAATACCTGCATAGATGGAGATTTGCAAGCCATTCTTTCTCTATTTATCTTCTTATATGCCTCTATGATCAACTTCTTTATATGTGTCGTAGCTTCTTCTTCTGAAACACGAGTTTCATGCATGTAGCACTCGACTGCTTTTGGAACATCACCTCTTTCACGCTCCGCCTATTTATCACAAGAATGATATATATATTGTGTTATATATGTCCATAAATGATATGACCGATCAATGGAGATAACTTATCCTTACCGATGATGTTCCCAGGTCATCAGCGAGACGTAGGACAATAGCCGACCAGCGAATTACATTCTGCAAGGCCTCTCCAACGTTTTCATTTGAATCTAAGAAATAAGCACCTAAGACTATTACGGGAACCGAAACAGTAATTAGCGAGTTGTTCAAGTACTCTTCAAGCGTCGGGGTGTATCCACTGTTATACCATTGTGCCTCTTTGAGGTTTGCCTCACAGTATTCTGTCCACTACAATGTGAAAAAAAGAAAAATTCAATTTTTTTCTCTCCAAATCGAGAAAAATTGTAATCATGTGATTATCTACTTATCTAAAAATCAATTGGACAAAACATGGGAAAGTAGACCATACATCGTACCGCTTTTTTCACGGAAGGTATAACAAACGAGTGTTTGTTTGTCAAGGTGTTGTATGCCATCTGATTGATGGTGTTGTAGAATCCTATAAAACATGTCTTCATGTAATCAGGGAGTCCTTCAGCTGCATTTATGTCCCAACTAATAATCCATTGGAACATTATATTAGAAACGTTACAAATATAAAACTCTATAAGAATTCCTACTCGATCCATCCAAAACTATATATATATATACACATAGCACCAACCTTCTTACAACTTGAGTGAACTGCTCGAGTTCCTCCAGTGTACCATACACATCATAAATATCGTCTATGACGTTTACCATCGGAATACTCTTTGTGACGTGACTCCTTAGAAGACCAAATGACGGTTCGTGGTTTGCACCAACGGCCCACATAAAACTCTCCACCATCCGGTCTCGAGCAAAGGTGAGCTTCCTGTCCCATTGTAGACCAACCCACCACCTACACCATATAAATTACATATGTTCATATGTGAACAAATGAAATACTTGAAATTACATATGTTCATATGTTAATAGTTCTCAGATAAACCTTACCCTACGTATATGTGTGTGTATGTGTGCGACTTTAATTATCAGAGTAATAAGGTAGCTAGCTAGCTAGAGAGATAAAAATAAATTTGGTCTCAACTTGATGGCTATATATTCATTAGATAGTTGTATGTTCCACACTACTGATAATTCAGGAGTGTTATTTAGACAAATGATCAATTTCCATAAAAAGATATATACGGAGTAATATATTTCCAAAATAAGTCATAAAGAACACACCTTGATAAGGACTTGAGATCTTCTTGGTGAATTCCTTGCACAATGTTGTAATCCAGTTCAGAAAATACAGACAAAAATGGTATCTTGTCATTTCTCCCCTTATATGCTTCTATAAACCAAATTGACTCAAACCTTGGGACCCTCCAATGCAATGGAAGCTCCAAGGCATGATTGACCAACAACAACAATGTACTTTGATTAGCAACGTTGTCGTTCATCTCTACTGCCTTTTCGAGACATTTGGTTGTGAACTTCCTTGCTTCATCTAATATATTCTCATTATCGATAGCATAAAATGAAGCTTCATACAAGTTAAGCATTGCTAGAATGTCCTCACTTATACGTGCTTTGATATTTCCAGCCTCATCCATGATGTCCTCAAATATCTCTTCACAAAATAACATTCATTGTTTAGTTTCACAAATTTGTAAATAAAAGTTAAAATTGAGCAACAATAACTACCTTGAGGTATATGATAGCCATGTTGTCTCAAGAGTCTAAAGCCAAGAGCTTTAAGATTTAGATCCATTTTTTCCCAGTTTTCATGGGCTTCATAGTAGCAAGTGTATATCGTGTTCAACACACTGCTTATTTCATCCGTGAAATGATAAGATACTCCAAGCCTTTGCAAATCATCGACTAATTCAAGTGCACTTAAGGGCTTCTCCACCGCGGTGTCTATAGAAATCATTGACCTCACTTTTTCTTTGAGGGTGTCTGATGCTGTTTTGGTATTTTCAGCCTATATGAAAACAAATAAAAATTACACTTAATTATCTATGAAGTTAACCAATGAAAACAACAATGATAACCAATCTCATGGATATGCAGGGTATGGAAAGTTATTAGCAAATGAAAGAATGAGCCATTTGGTTACAAATGAGGTTAATTAGGAAAATTAAAAATTAACGAACCACATAGTTTCCAGCCAGTGACTGTAGAAAGTCGTATGACCATTCGGAAGGGGGATAGTTTGCTGATCGTCTAACGATGGGTGCATCTGAAGTTACAGCTACCATTTTTGTTAACTTTCTTGAATATGACTGATTTTGAAGCCATGTCATATATCTTCTCCTTGTGCAATGATAAGGGGTAGTAAAGCAAAGACTTGGACTTGTAATGAAAATTGAAGCCATTATTGTAAACTATACAGAACAAAAGGATGACTTAACAAAAGAATGACTTGGCTATTTATATACTAGGTTGGTTACACCTTTAATACCAAATTGTAATGACCTTAAATTTTCAACCAATTTTTGTTAGATATTTTAGTGTAATTGGATTAATTGATAATTTTAGTCGTAATAATACATCATTTAAGTATGGTGGTGCGGAGCTGCCCCAGGAGCGGGGTCCAAGGGGTGGCAACAATTAATTTTCAGAACTTGAGGGATTAATTTTGCCAATCTTACAAAGTCGATTTCAACTGCAATAAAGGCAGTTAATGACCCTTATTCTCTGGATATTCATATACGAATTCCTCTGAGAATTCTCTCTCGTTTTATACACATATTCAAACACAAAAGCATACAGAAAATTCTTAATCACTAATTGTATCCGGTTGAATAATTTGGGTGAACCACCGAATTGATTCAATCTGAAAGCGTATCACATCTTCAGTGACGGTTTAATATCCGTTGTGTTCGTTATTGACTGCATATCCCCAACATTTTATTTAATACAATTGTACACAAATACGCATAAAAATACTACTTGACATAATTAGACTAAACATTGTCTTACTTTGACTTAAAAAGTGTGTTCTTTTTAACTTTGATCCTAAATATATATGTTTGTATTAGATGGTAGTTAATGGAAATTATATCGATGAAACTTACATTTAAAATTTAATTCATTTTTTTTTAACAGTTAGTCGGTATTCGACATCAGGGAACACATCACCGTACAATGGTGAAGCCTTGCACGTATTCTAGACTACGAGATGTAGACCATAAGCCGTTACATGTGATTCAGGGAAAAAACCCACAGACTTGTCACTCCTAAGAGTCGAACCCAAGACCTGTGGGAAAAACCACGGATGCATCTGCCAGTTGTGCTAGGCTTCATTTGCAAAAAAAAAGGTAAAATTTAAAATATCATAGAAATGTTCTAATTTGAAAAAGTAAACAGAAAAGCTATGTTTGTCGATTGATAAAACTCTTATTCTTTAATATTATTAATAACATTTAAATCAAATAACTATTTGAAGCATCAAATGTGGTTGCCGAATTTGTTGGAGTTTTGTTATGGAACCGACGGTTTTATTTATTTATATTTAATTCCATGTATACCCTTTTATATTTTATAATTATTTATTGATAATTTTAAATGTAAATTATTAATAGCCATTGATTAATCTCATCTAATGGTTTAAAATAGTCATCGTAGTTCTCGACAAATATTTAGTTCTCGTAATAACCTAACTCTATATATATATATATATATATTGTTACAATAATAATCTAAATCTTTAAGAATATAGATATTTGTATTGAAAATAGACTTCATAAGACTTCCAATCTGTTCATGACTCATTCGGTTGAGATAACATAAAACCAAAAAATGAATAATAAATAAATGGGATGAAATCGCATCATGAAAAAGAAAAAAAAAATAGAATTTTCAAATTTTTTATGAATATAATTCTAGATTATATATACACGTAGATGATTACATGTATTTAGCATGTAAAAAAGTGTCCAAATTCGATGAAGATAAATCTTGATTGGAATAAGGAGTAGTTTTCAGCAAGACCATTGACTTTTTAAAATATTTGCCAAACTATATAGTGTTTCTAAAAATATATCCCGCTTATTGTTTTTTTTCAAATTTTGACCACACATACTTCTTTCGAATATATTTATCAATTTGAAAAGACTATATAAGATACGAGTAAATGATTTTTAGTACTTTTAGGATAATACAGATACGATATTATGCATAAACATTTTATTTAGTTTTCGTTATGCCTTTTATCTTGCTAATCATACTTGCATTTCTAAATTAAAAACATTGTGAGTTTACTGCAAAATACAAATATACATGGACTAACCAATATGTTACAGTATTAGTTAGACTAATCTAAATTAGCAAAATAATTAATCTTAGACAGATTAATGTTAGAAAGTGTGGGAGGTCCAGAAAGAGTCCAAGTCCAAAAACTATAATCGGGCAAGAATTAGGGTAAGGGGTTTCTTTGTGGTTTCCTTGTGGTTTCTTAGCCAATGCTTTGTTACCATATTTATCGTTTAATTTGTGTATAAATAGAGGCATAAACCTCATTTGTAATTGAATTCAATCTATCACAATATAGTTCTATATGAATTTGTGTTCTTATAAGGCTATTCATAGCCTTATTATCTTTTATATAATAATAATAATAATTTTATTTTCTAATATCAATTGTTAACAAATAATGTGTAATTTAAAATTATTAAGTTGATAAAAATCGATAAAGCTTTGAGCTTTCAAACAAAAGATTATCTGATTTGAAGATTCAATGTTTTTGTGCATAAGAAGTTGACGATTATTATGTTTATAAAACACAATAGTCTCTTGAATAAGAGGTAATCAATTGCAAGACGTATTGATGGACGGCTTCAATCTTATAAAACTTTGTCAAGTTGACAAGTTGTAAAAACTGCTAACACTTATTAATCCACTGTAATGATAAATAATAATTTACAAAAATATTTCACTACTCTCTCAAGTACTAAGGTTGCGGTTTTGGACTTTCATTTGTTTTAGAAATTGACAATGCAAAATAGTAGTGATGTGGCAACTATCCTCCTGTTAATTTTAATTTTATTATAAAAACCACGAGTTAATTGTTAGCATTGTATATCAAAATTTTAGTAATATTTAAGCTGACCGTATGCAGACATCGATCGACGATCCATGTTTTCCTGTTACCACATTCCATAGAAACCCTTGTAGTTGTGGACACCATTCTGGAGGGGAAAGGCCCACACTCTCCAATATATGGGTGGTATCAAGGGTGTCCTTATGTGATTTCGAGGTTGCAATTTTCACAAAGCAAATTGTTGATGTGGTTGTAGTTTTGTCATGTCATCATTTCCCATTGAGATCAAAATTTATTTACACAAAAGATTGAAGAATAAAGGAAAAGAGGTAGTTCTAAATCTTAATCCTCACCTACATCACACGATATGAAAGGTTAGTTCGAGATAGTGTATGTTGTTTTTTGTTAATCTAGTTCAAAACATCTTCGTGGTTATGAGTTTCAAACACCGAGTAAAGATTTGTAAAACTTAAAATGATAAGAATTTTTTTCTTTTTACTTGTAAAAATTGTTTTCGACTCTCCTCTGAATTTGATGCCTACTTGGAAGTTGGAACCCTTATCTATTTCCAAGTTTTTAGCCGATGTCGTCAAACACTCAAACAACAAGGATATCCAATCTTATTATGGCTGGGATATAGATGATGTGAGATATAGAAAATTGGAGTCCTACCTCAGGCTGAGGGTATAGTGGATCTACATTCAAATCAAGTATGTTTGTGTACATGTGTGTGTGTGTGGTGCGCACGCATCCCTTGCAACTTGTCTAGAATCGTGGTAAAGAGGTATGTCTGTGTGGCAGCTGGTTGATGGCCGGCTGGTAAATTTTTAATGGCTGGTGAATTTGGAGGGAGATGACCAATGGTAGAGAGGGTGAGATGGGGATCAATGGGCGTGTGTAACGGGTAACAATGGACAAGAACAGAACCAGGAGCATGAGATTTCACATTGAAGCCTGTGTAGGGTGTGCTACAATGTCGTACTGAAAAACCGTAGCTGTGTATAATAGATACATACAATACATTCACTATATTTAGAGGAACATGCTAACAAGTCACAACATATGAGAGCATGTTTGCATGCTCATAAACTTATCGAGTATACTATTTCAATTTCTACTTTAGTACATACATATTGATCTATGCAAGTTGCAGGGCTTCTTCACGTTTGAGTTCGAATACCTTAAGTAAAACATCTTCAACAACCTGCAGATATCCAAGTCGAGTATATGTAAGCACACATATATATATTTAGCAAATGAATGATGTAACAAGTCATGAAAATTAGACCTCACAATTTTGACCAATTTACTTATGAATAAGTCAAGTTAGGTTGTATCTCTAATGGGTAAGGTAAAAATATACATATAAAAGGCAAGTGAAGGACTCAAACATTGATCCAATAATTTCTTAATGCATAACATCCTAAATTATTTTATAATGATTAGATTATTATTTAAATATTATAGTTTATGTAGTCATATTTAACACACTAGTTATTGAAATAAATACAATGTGTCCCACTTCAACCAGTAATACTCATCATTTCAACGGGAAACCTGTTCTACAGCCTTATTCTAAGTGACAAGACTTACCTTGTCAGGGGTAGATGCGCCTGATGTGATACCAACCGTGATAGGGCCCTTTGGTAGCCAGTTTTCTTTTTCAACCAATTCACCGTGCTGTTGCAATGAGACAAGTTTGAATGCAGTTACAATAATGAATCAGAAAAAATAGAGTAAGAATCTATAATACTAGAAACTCGTTGTCAAGGTGTTGTGCTTTACCAACAACTTGTAAGCTATTCGGTGTCCGGGGCCTATTCTTTGTTCACTGTCAATCCAATAAGATGGAATTTGACGCTCCTCTGCAATCTCTAGTAGGTGTGATGTATTGCTAGAGTTCCACCCACCGACAACTAACATGAGATCTACGTTGTCATCAACCAACTTATACATAGCATCTTGTCGCTCCTACAATGATAATTTTCACACATTGCTTTTAGATAATATAATTTGGGAACGAAGGGCAACAATACTTGTGTTGTGACATAACATAAAGAAATTAAGAAACTAAAAAGGACTTGCCTGTGTAGCATCACAGATGGTGTTGAAACTCATAAAGTGGTTGTTGATATTTTCAACTCCAAACTTTTGCATCATAGTCCTCTCTAATAATCTCCCTGTGCAAATAAGAAAAAAGGAAGCACGTATTAGAAGTGGAGGTTAAAATTTCGACCTAAATACTTATAAATGGTGAAAACTGCATTCCAACTTTATCTCAAAATGGTCAAATTGTTAAAAAATTAACATTGGTAAAAAGAAAACAAGGTCAAATGGCAAAATAGGTTGCACAGGTTGGAAATCAACCAACTGTACTGATTATGCATACAACTAAGGCTGGCAATTTTGACACGAAACTTGTTAACACGAAACGACATGACCTGTTCTTATCAGGTTTCGTGTTTGACCTTAACATGTTTCGTGTCTTAACAGGTCCGGACCTGTTAAGACCTGTTAAGATTCGTGTCTTAACAGATCCGGACCTGTTAGGAC
>JANDBE010000045.1:33952325-33963047 GCA_024320915.1 Erigeron philadelphicus | reverse complement strand
ATCATTATTATACTGTTGGGGTACATAACGTTTGAAGTTTGAAAGTTATATACCATGACACGATGATATTTTAATATGAATACATTATAAAGACATTTGACTTGGATTCGTTTAGAAGTTTTTAAACCTTTGTTAGATTTAACTTAAGTTCGGCTTATCTAAAAGATTTGTATAATTATATACTCGTACTTTGCTATACGACAAACTTTTAAGTGGCATATTCCTGAAAATTAAAACCATAGTGTTGATTTTGTAAATGACATATAGTTGTGGTGTGTGTTTGTAAGTTTGACCCAAAACTACCCCAATTTGGGAATTAGGGTTTAGTGAAATACAAATCAAACAAGAGGACGATTCGCTTAATTCTTCAGGTAATTAAATTAAATTTCGTATTACTGTCACTAATCCATATCTTTTGTTTATACTAATAATAGTAAAATAATGATAATAGAATATGAATAGTTTATATCCTGTTTGGATGGATGCTATCGTACTGATATTGCATTATAATTTCCGACAATGTCTATAATAATTGCTTTGATCAAGTTGTCACTGATAACAGCCATACATACATACTCAATAATTGTGTGTATATTTATTCATATATATTTTTTTATAAAAAGAAATCAATTTATAATCTATTTGGGACCAGATAATTGAAAATAACACATTTTGTGTTGCAGCCTCTGATCATTTTTTTAAGTAATTCCTTTTTGTTTTTGTATTTTTTTTTTATGTTTGTGACAATTGGCCATAGTTGTGTTAAATATATATGTTTTTTTGACTAATAATAATTTAGTTTGATCGACTTTTTAATCATAAAAATTGTTCAGTGACTTAACCGTATATTTGTTAATTTTTTTTGAAGCATTTTAAAATGGAGATGAATCTTAAAAAAGACAACCCGGATTCTCCGACATCTGTAATATATGAGATACCTGGTGAACCGGCTATAGTTATCAATGGTATGCCTCCTATGTGCACCAATGAGGATAATGAGGATAGTAATTTTCTCGTCTCCGAGGCTAAAGATGACACAGATGCGAAAATAAACGAGTCTCTGGGTGGCTGGTTTGAAGGTAGAGAAGTTCAAAAGTTATTTGAGGGAAAGTTGTATAAGGGGAAAGTTATGGAATTTGACAAAGAATCGGGCTGGTACAGAGTGGTTTATGAAGATGGAGATTTTGAAGATCTTGAATGGCATGAGTTGCAAGAAGTGCTTCTACCTATTGATGTTACGATTCCTTTGAAGACAGTAACATCAAAAGTCATCAAGAAGAGGCAGAAACCGGATAAAAAGTCTGGGAAATCTGCCACTAAATCCCGCAATCCGCCCACATAAAGGGTTAAGGCCATGGTCGAGAAAATTGAGATTCAGCAAGTAGGTGCTAACATTTGGTTGCTTTAACCTTTTTTAGATCATTGTTGACAGCTTTGTTTTGAGATAACATGAAGTTTCTTTGCTAGGAGCACAATCATGTAAGGCGTTCTATATAGTTAGTCCCTGTTTTAGCCTATCTCTTTAAAACCCGGAAAAAGATATTTTGTGAGTGGTTTCAACAGAGAAAATTCGATGTTGTACTAGGATTTTAGAGCCTGATTGGCAATGGCAGAGCAATGTGTATCCCTTGTATCAATTAAAGATGTATTGTATTCTGAGTTTGACTATGTTATGCTATGGGAAAGTGCTTCTGTTGATTTTAGTTTCACAAAATATTTATATTTTATTGCAAAAATAAGGTCTATGGATTCTTATCAATGATGTAGAGCTTTAAGCTCTTCAATTCTGTTTGCCAGACTATGTATAGTGTGCATACAATTTACAACTATACAAGGCACCCAAACATGGTATAAACACTGTATTTTAACTAAGTACACCAGTTCAAAATTCAAATGAATGAATGATATTTTCCATGTCTTACAAATTGATAGTTCATGATAGCCAACTTTTCTTTTCTCTTTTTAATTATAAAGGTGAATTGTATTGATTATCAAATATTTACAGCTTACAAGCAAATAAACTTGGACATCCCAAGTACTACACCACAATACAGCAATACTAACCATAATACACTCTAAAACATACAAACAAACATATCAACTATGAAGCATATATCAGTAGGCTACTAATTCACTAACTAGTTCCTGTTTTGCTTTGCAACGCAGTAGTGGAATAGTCCATCCACTTAATCAGCCTCAATCAATAATTCCAACTAGCAGCACTCCTCAAATTGCATCAGACCCAACAAAATGAGCTAACCAGAACCAAGACTTTTCATATTCATTGGTTGCACCAGAATGGGACCAAGTAGTCCCATCTTGCATGAGTCACTATTCCCATTCGCAAATGCAATCACCAAACTGATCTCAATAAAAACTGCAGCACACAACACATCCAGAATACCTCATTTAGCTCTAAATACGTTGTCCATCCAATTCAACTCCCAAACGTCTGCAATGTTGACCACATTCCTTGTTCTTCTCACTCTTATGGACATTAAGTTGCTTCTTACACTGTCTCTTATAACCTGGTATATAGCCTCCTTTTTTTTTCTTGATTTTTGAATATTCTAGCATTCCTCTCTTGCCATATATAATATACAGCAGCAGCCAAAATGAGTTTGTTTACCACTGTTCCTAAATTGTTATTTTCTTTCTTTCTGACTATCAGCCTTATCACTCCTTGCATACTGTCCATATAGTCCATTTGATACATAAGCTGACTCAAATCCTTCCAGATATCTTTAATATAGTTGCACCTAAAGAATAGATGATCATGACTATCTACTATAGTTTTGCAATATACACACTTAAGATCTTCATTTTGCTTCCAGCCTGCCATCTTGTCTTGAGTCAAAAGTTTTCCTTGAACTGCCAACCACAATATAAAAGCATGCCTTGGATTAAATTGACTAAACCACACCACATCCTTGGAATCCACGACTGGCCAAATATCTTTAATGTCACTCCATGCTTGTTTAGTACAAAACTCCACTTTCTGGTTATTTTTTGTAATCCACGGCACTTTGTCCATTTTCTCATTTTGAAGGCTTGGAACTACAATGCTTCTGAGCCTTGGATATCTATCCATCCATCCTTCAGGCCACTTCCAAACTCCATTACAAATCATTTGGTCCACTGTGATATCATCTGCAATTCTAGCTTCAAAAAGAGTTCTTCTATTTATGATTTCACATAAAGGACCTTCAACACACCATTTATCATACCACATAGAAGTCTTCTTACCATCTCGAATGGCAAAGATCACATGTTGTTTGATTAAGTCCCTTATTTCCATCATTGTCTTCCATCCCTAACTTTCGGTCTTATCAACTTGGTATTCCCATATACTTCTATTCTTTAACATCACCATATTTGCCCAGGTAGCCCATAATGAGTCTTTCTTTTCTATAATTTTCCAGAATTGTCTTATAAGAAGAACTTCATTCCATTTCCTTATGTCCTTTATCCCCCATCCACCTTGATCATAATTGATACGATTAACGAAAAAGAAGGAAAAAAATAAATTCATAAACTTATCATATTTCTCTGCCTAATCATAACCAAATGGCTTCAACAATATGGCCAAAATGTAGATAAAAGGTATGCTCATGTTAACAAGGGAAACTATGGGACAATTAGTAAGATTACTCTTTTGAAAAGAGAGTTTGCGAGATTACATACATGACCAAGAGACTGAATCATCTATAATACTAGTATATAAACCACCAAAAAATGAGGGAAGTGTGATACTATAACATCACACTAATTAGCAGGCAGCAGCCAGTGTTGAAAATTGAAACCATGTGTCTCAAGTAAGCTATCTCACAGTTTGCTCTCTGTTGTCTACAATCGTCATGGTAGAAATATGCCATACTTCAAGAACAAAACAACACAATGAGGTTGTCATCAGACTAACAAAAGTGCCAAAGATGGATCCATGTTCCAGACCTCAATTCCCAGGTCAGAGAGCAGCAGAGCAGACGTCTTTCACTAGCGCTAGAGTTATTTCAGTTAACGACTTTGAAGATAACCAGTTCAAAATCAATATACTACTTAACTCCTAATAGCAGTTTTAAACTTGTCCAACTCCTCTGATTGAGATCCATGAATAGCTTTAATTGTATCTATGCAGCTACTGCAAGGAGAAAACAAGGAAGACCATAAGCATGGCATTGATATATCTATGAAAGATAACCTGACGTCTGAATTTTCAGTGACCACGGAAAGCAAGTAAGCAACAAAAAAAAGCCTAACCAATCACTTAAACATCAACACAAAAACAAACTCACTCCAACATTATTATCTAACCTGCAAGCTTCCTTGTTGAACTTTTTCTTGTCAATCCCATACAAGTTCTCAAAAACATCAGGCTCAACTCGGCAAAAGTATGGCCGATCTGAAATTATAGACGGATCTCATAAGAATTAAGAGAACGGATAATAGATTAATATCATTTAAGCACTTTGTAGAATATGTTTACCAGCATATATGGAGCAGGTTCTTGTGCTTTTTTCATAATGTATGCACCACCCATCAGATCCTACCAAGTTTTTATATAACTGAACAAAAAAACATTCACTAACATGTTAGATATTCTGTCCATGGTTAACAAAGTTGTATAAATCAAACAAGTTGTAGGATACTTTACATTGTCTCCTTTACAAGAACTACAACAATAGTACATACAACAAAGTGACTAACATATGGCCAGTGGTGGAGCCAGGATTTATCCGGGGTCCCCGAACAGATTTCATGATACTAAACAAAAATAGAAGCAAATAAACAAAAGATAATTACTTGAACATCAGAATCATCATCAAAGATTTCTTCAGGGGATGGAAATGCTGGGCCCTTATCCAGTTTACAACACGCGCCGCAGTTGTTAATACACTGCCAAATGGGCTCTTTTTTCCGGGACCCGAAACCGCCGGAAGTTTTATTCTGTTGGTTTTTGACTGAAACTTGAGTTTGCCGTCGTGGATGGTGCTCCGTCACGGGTTTAACGCCGGCGAAAGAAGAAGTTATGACCCCCAACATCACTCGCGACATTGTGATAAATAATTATACTTATCTGCTTATCCAGCCGCGTATTTTTGTTATGATTAATTAAGGGGTGTTTTGGTTATTTTCTCTCATATGCATGTTGGCTCATGTATCAAAAAGACAAAAACTATGTGATCTGAAGGATAATTTTAAAGTCTTGAGTTTTGGCTAATTTTTTTAGGTTTTTTTTTCTTTTTTTTCTTTTTTAAATATACTAAACACTGGAAAAATAAGCTACTCGATACACTTTTAAATTCTAAGCTTAATAGTCAACATAAGCAATAAGCGATTTATTGCTTATGTTTTAAAAATAAGCCCATCAAAACCCCTCTTAAACATGTAAAATTAGTAAATTACATATAAATTGATTTGTTTATATATAAACACATTTTATTTATATATATCATTCACGTACAAACAAATCAAATATGTAATATATAAAAGGTTAACAACTTGAAACACAATTAAATTTTTCTATATGGATCAACAATATTTGGAAATTTATTTCGTAGTATATCTACTTATCACATATTAACAGCTAATTCAAACAATTACTTGCATAAAAGTGCTTATTTTTTAAATACATTACACACTACTATAGTATTTACAGCAAGTTTTTAGAAGATAAATGTAGAACTCCTTTTGCTTGATAATCACTTTGATAACATTTTAGCTGTGACCATTTTATTTTAAAGAAAAATCGATTAATCGCTAATCATTTTCCCCAATTATTTTTGGTCACGACCAGGTAAAGTGGTAACTTTTTATGGACAACCAAAGTACCTTCCTCTTCCATGTCCAAATCTTCATTATTTTCTCCATTAGGAACTGCCCAATCAAACCAACAAACAAGATTTGCTATCAAAGATTCCATAATAACTGGAGCCGTGTTGATGGCAGGGCAGCTTCGCCGTCCCCCTCCAAAGGGAACCATTTCAAAATCACCTTCATAATTCTCAAACCTTTCTGGATAAAACTCGGCTGCATTTTCCCCCCAAACGCTTGGATCTCTCGCTATCCCCCATGCATTGACCAAAGCACTCGTTCCTGGAAAGACGTCGTAACCACCAATTTGACAATGGCTTATGCTTTCATGTGGAATTAATAATGGGACAGCAGGATGCATTCTTAATGCCTCTTTGACCACCATATGCAAATATGTCATTTTTGAAGTATCGAGTTCCTCTACTTTGTTTCTTCCTTTCATTTGATCTCGAATTTCACTTTGTAATTTTTGCATCACTCTGGTGTTTTTAACGATCTCAGACATGGCCCATACTAATGTCACCACGGGTGTATCAATTCCTCCACTAATGACATTCTAAAGATTATAATTTATGTTAGTTATTAACACATCATGATAATATACATCAAACTTGGTTTTTTTTACTTTTCTAATGTACATACATTAGATATTTATCTCAACTAGTCTATTTTTTAACGTATAATAAACAAAATGAATTGATCAATACATAACTAATGAATAAAAGTGAAACAAATAAAATATTATTGTTTAAATGTTAAAATATAAGATAATGAAATTTTGGAGATATCAAAATATTGAAGTGCACCACCTTTGGTGATAAATATATCAAAGATTGGAGAAAATAACAACAAATTCAATTTTTGTTGAGATAAAATTCAATACATCAAATTTTTGTTAGGTTATAGAAAAGATCACAGTCACCACAAAATCTTGATATTACAGGGTTGTATACTTCGGTCTTTCCCTTTATATGCAAACGTGTCAACTATTTTTAAAAATGAAGCCTTTTTATTTTTTATGTTAACACCCGACTCAAGGGCTACTAGGCTAGAGAAAGGGTCCAATGCCCACGGCCCAATATCATTTGAGGCCAAAACTTTTATCAAAGCTCCTATTGTTTTCGGGTTAGCCAATCCAGCCCATCCCTTTTCCCAAACATCTCTAGAAATTCATTTAAACTGAAGTCATATACCATTCTAACTGTCTAAAACTACAAAAGCTGGCATGCAAAAAAGCCTATAATTTCATTGACAAATTATATGGTATGATCAAAAAGGGTAGAATATTTGTTTGACTTTTTTATATGAATATAGAGACTATTTTTTTTTCCCTTGGCCCGATCATTATCGGAGACGGCCATAGAAAAACGTTACTAAAAGTTTTTTGTGCATCTTTCTGTAAGAGTTAGTACGTAGCTAGGAATATACCAAGAGGCTAAGAAAACAACTAATTACCATGATTAGCGCTTTCATGTCATCTTTGGTCAGCTGATAGCCAGAAGTATTTTGGTTGGAGCATAACTCGATTAAAGTATGAACAAAATCTTTGTTATCATCACTTAGTTCTCCAATGGTTTGTTTGCGATGATCATCGATGATGCTCTCGATATAAGCATCAATACTAGAAAAACACTTCTCTAGCTTATCATTCCATCCGCTAAGTTGGTCTATAAAACGACCTAACCATGGAAAGGAATCACCAATCGATCCACCAAGCATTACTTGAGTTTCATCGACCATTTCTTCCCATGAAGGACCACTTATTGGTTGTTGCCTATAATTCTCACCAAATGCTAACTTGCACACCACTCCTTTTACTGTTGCAACAAATAGTTCGTTTAAATTTATAGCATTGGTTGAAGAGTGTAACGATATAGAACGAACCATGCTCTCTGTCTCTGAAACCAACACGTGTTTAAACAATTTAGCTCTCTTAGGACCTAAGAGCTCAGACACAAAAATCTTGCGCATCTCCCTCCAGTGATTATCATGAGGCGAGAAGGCTACGTCCAAAAAGTTGTATGTAAGTAGTTTAGTGGCACGCGACAATGGCCTCGAGCAAAATATGTGATCTTGAGTTTTTAGGATTTGTTTGGCCATGGCCGGGGAAGAGATAACAAGGTAAGGTTTTGAACCAATATGAAATTGCATAATGGGACCATAGTTTTTGGAAAGTTCCCAAAGGGCTACATGACGAATTTTACCTAATATTTGGTGCAAGTTTCCAATAATGGGAAGTTTTGGAGGGCTAGGGGGAAGCTTAGGGACTAACACGGATGAACCGTTCTTCGTTGAACGTAGAGTGTATCGAAAGATGGAAAGCGTGAAGAGAACTAGTATTGTTGTAAGAAGCCATGAAGGGAAGATGTTGAAGATCTCCATGTAATGGATTATCATTTGTGCTTGTAATCAAATATGTAATATGATCAAAATATATAGGCAAGCTAACTGAGGGTTCTCTTGAGGAGGATTTTTCCTCACTATGTAATTCAAAGTCATAAAAAAAAATGTCAACATATATGGCTGCTCATTATAAGTTTCTCTGCCTGAGAAAATTATGAATGCTCAAAACATATAATATTTATGCAATGTTGTTTTGAAGAGATTCTCATTCAAATATGAAATAACTTGGGGAAAAAGTTTCTTTTTGTTCTTATCTGTAGTAATATTATTCACAAAATATAACAATTAAAAAAGCTATTTTGTAATACAACCTTAATTATAAGTTGTGATTGTTTATTTACTTACATAAATTTGAAAATAATCGCAATATATATATATATATATATATACATATATATATATTACAATAACTAAACACATATCTATGCGATGTGATGGTTATGGTGATAACAGCGGTGGTGGTAAAAAGGCGAACACGTACAAGTGATGGTAATGGCGGCGTAATAATTAATGTAAAGATAATTGATATAAAAGAATATATTGTATTTTTTTAAAAAATTGAGATCGAGATTCACCATGTCAATTTTTATATTAAAAAAATTAGTTTACCAAAAATATTATAGGTATATTAAGTGAAGAATTTTAAGTGGTTGTTGAAGATATGTTATTATGATATTACTACCACGTACCCGTGCCTTGCAACGGATAACAACATATTGTCTCATGTAATGATTATCGGAAACATTATAAATGGGCAATCATGACTTTCAAATAAGGTGATGGTTGTTTTTTGTAAGGAATAATATTTTAAATAATTCTTTTGGTGTAAGTTTTAATGAGGGGTGTTTTTTTTTTAAAGTTTTTTTAAAGGTGGAAAGAGGAGGAAAGAAGAAAAGAAAATTATAAAATATATTTTTAAATGTTTTTTAAGTATGGAAAGAGAATGGGTAGAAAGGATTGGAGGCAAATAGTTTAGTTATATTTTGTTTCAAAAAGTTGAGGTAGTTAGGTTTTCTTCCTTCTTTTCGTATTTTTTTTTTTAATTTAACTAAACAACGCAGCGTAAAAGATAGATACATATCGGTGTTCTCCTTTTTCACGGAATAGTATTTTCAATATTATTGTATGAACACTCGCTTCATCGCCTCTCTCCTTCACGTCCATTTACAATTTACGTATTGAACTATTGATTTTTTGGTTTGACCACCCAATCACGCCCCTTTCGTCTATTATTTAGTTTGACTTTATTTATATGCCGGCCCCACTTGCATGAAAATTGTTGCTGTATTTCATTTTGAATGTTGACTATCCCCTCACCCGATTTTCTTTTCATTTTTTTTATCCAACAGCAGCTCAGACTTTTTATTGTTTGCATTGTTTCGTTTTCTTGACCCGACTTAATTCACTTTTCGCATGTTTTTTTGCCACATCCAATTGTTTCCTATGTTTTTGGGCTTTTCTTATATACCACATAATAATGAAAGACATTAAAATAACTGTCCAAATATATAAGTTATCTATTTAGTTTTTGGTCGTATTCATTGATCGACACACACATTATGATTAGTCTATGTTAGATTTATTGCGGGCCATTATTGACTTTGTGCTAGCTAGCTGTAATAATTTGGAGAGCCTACATTATCTCATCATTGGTCAAATTTACAAATATATGAAAATCATATGTCCAAGCTAACAAAAAAAAAAGAAGGTTCCATTAAACTTTTCATATCACATTTTACACAGAAATATAATGCAAACAGACAACAAGTTACGTCGCTAAATACACCTTAAACTTTTGAAGAATTACCACTCAGAAAGATTAATCTTACTAATTAAATACATGACTGGTTTGTTTTGAGTTTATTAACTTATTGGCTTCTAAAATTAATTATTAACGTACATAAAGATTTATATTTATCATGTAATATATATTTGCATAAATGAAGTGTGTGAATTGATCACATGTATCTGAAATGTTGTTGTAATAAACATAACAAGGGACATCAAATCCTCTGTATCCAACATATCCTGTTTGGAAACACCACGAAAGATAGAAAGATGAGCGCATGTCAATGACCAAAATTTAACAAAAAGAATAATACAGTGTAACACCCAACTTTTATAAACCTGGATTTCCAAAAACTTTTGCCTAACGGCGTTTAATTAAGCGGAAAACATCACAAGAACTCAAAACAGAAAAATTCAGTTTTGGTTTAAACAATCTTAAAGGTGTTACCATTGCATCATAGAACTAAATTTAAGAAATCCAAGTGATTGCCCAACACAAAGCAATCAACCACAAACAATACATAAATCTGGAAATTTTCAGAAACATAAACATAATCCAAAATGAAGTAGCATCTATGGGTAATCTATGGCATCCAAGCTAGCAACTACCCAATGCCTCTCCTTATTCCTCTCTTGCAACAATACCTACTAAACCTGAGGAAACAACACATTTAAAGAACAAGTGTTAGCTAACGAATTAGCTAAGTAAGATCACACAAG
>JANDBE010000045.1:33814811-33825960 GCA_024320915.1 Erigeron philadelphicus | reverse complement strand
AATCCCAATGATGAAGGGAGAGGTACACTTAATGATGAAGGCAACTGCTCCCAGACTTCTGGTAGAGCACCTGCAACTTCAATAAGTGATCAAAATCATCCTGAGGGAAATGTCTTATCTGTTCAGCCTGCCATTCAAAACCTTGTTCAAAACAATGAGGGTAATCTAAATGTGAGAAGGTCCAATAGAACTTCTAAATCTCCTCTGTGGTTAAATGACTATGTTGTTGAGTCTAACTTGGTTTATGGTCTTGAAAAATATGTTAATTATAGTCTGCTTAATAATGTGAATTATTGTTTTTGCACTACTCTCAATAAAAGCTTTGAACCTTCTTGTTATGATGAGGCTGTTAAGGATCCCAAATGGGTTGAGGCTATGAATTGTGAAATAGAAGCTCTTAATAGAAACAATACTTGGACTTTGACTAGTTTACCTAAAGGAAGAGAAACTATAGGTTGTAAATGGATATATAAGATAAAGTATAAAGCTTCTGGTGAGATTGAGAGGTTTAAAGCTAGACTTGTAGCTAAGGGTTTCAGTCAAAGGTTTGGTATAGATTATGAAGAAACCTTTAGTCCTGTTGTTAAAATGACCACTGTAAGGTGTCTTGTTAGCATTGCAGTCAAAAATGGTTGGTCTTTGTTTCAATTAGATGTGAACAATGCTTTTTTATATGGTGACTTAGAAGAAGATGTGTATATGGATGTTCCTCTTGGATGTTTTTCTGAGAATAGTAGTCAAGTATGTAAACTGAATAAGTCTTTGTATGGTTTGAAGCAAGCCCCTAGACAGTGGAATACTAAATTGACTAATGCTTTGTTAGAAAATGGTTTTGTGCAAAATAAGTATGACTATTCTTTGTATACCAAGAATTCTGATAAAGGATTTGTTGTTTTGCTTGTTTATGTTGATGATATTGTTATCACTGGTGACAATATTTCTGAAATAAATAGTGTCAAGGATTTTTTAAGTAAGAAGTTCATGATCAAAGATTTGGGATTTCTTAAATATTTTCTTGGTATTGAAATTTTGAAAAATGAGCATGGTGTGTGTATGACTCAAAGAAAATATTGTTTAGAGGTTTTACATGAGTATGGTTTGCTTGCAGCAAAGCCTATTGACACACCTATTCCTTCTAATGTTGTTCTTAATACTGCTGAGTCTGATCATGACAAATATTTGACTAATATATCAAAATACCAACAATTGGTTGGTAAACTTATATACCTTACTCATACCAGACCAGACATATCCTATGCTGTTCATTGTTTAAGTCAACATATGCATGCTCCTTTAATGTCTCATTTTAAGGCTGCATTAAGGGTTCTCAGGTACTTAAAGGGTGCTCCTGGTACAGGTATTCAATTTAATAAGAATGCTAATTTTGATCTTGTTGTTTACACTGATTCTGACTGGGCAAAGTGTCCTAGTACAAGGAAATCAGTTTCTGGTTTTTGTGTGTTTCTGGGAGGATCTCTTGTTTCTTGGAAAAGTAAGAAACAAGCTACTATTTCAAGGTCTTCTACAGAGGCTGAATATAGGTGTATGGCATCTGCAACCTGTGAGGTAATATGGCTGAATAATTTGATTCAGAGTTTTCAGGTTAAACCTTCTCTCCCTGTTGAATTTTTTTGTGATAATAGTTCAGCCATACAACTTGCTTCTAATCCTGTATTTCATGAGAAGTCTAAGCACTTTGAAATAGATTGGCATGTTGTTAGAGAAAAAGCAATTTCTGGGCTTATAAAGGTGAATAAAATTGATTCAAAAGGCCAAATTGCTGATATTTTTACAAAGGGGTTGAGTATTACTCAACATAAGATTTTAAGTAAAAAACTTAATCTGTTTGATATGTTTGGTAAATTGGGTATTGTGTAATTGAATGTTTAGTTTCCAAGATTGTGGGAGGATGTTAAAATAAATACTTATTTTCAATCTTGGAAACTTATTGGTCACATTTGAATAAAAGGTAAAAGTTAAAGGTTTTATTTTCTATTGTTGTGTTATTTCTTAAAGTGCAGGGACTGGTTTTGTATCTTCTTGGAAGTCGGTGCGTGATGGATTATATATACAATATGTATATCACATTTATAATTAGAGAGGAAAATTGTGTGTGTGTTTGTTTAGGGTTTTCTCTCCCGATTATCATATTATTGTCTTCTTCATCTTGTATGAGATCGCCTTGATCTTTCTTGTTCGTTTATGTATTTGAGTGGTGTAGTGAGGTAAGTTGTATGTGTGATCTTTGTATAGTTAATCGCATCCATTAGGGGGACGATTATTTCTCTATTTGTATTGTTGATAGCACTCGTTTGAGGACTATCTTGATTAATAAGAGTATTTGATTCTTTGGGTATATATTTTCTACATGGTATCAGAGCCAGGTTTGGAGAATTGAAGATCTAGGGTTGTTCGGAATAATTAGGGTTTCGATTTTTTGGGGATTTTGTTGTTCGCAAAATCATTGTTCGATTAATTAGGGTTTCCTTCTTATAAACCCTAATTTCGGTCCTTATTGTTGCTTCCGCTACATATCTGGGTGATTTCTTCTTCTTTCTCCCTCTTCTCTTTCCGATAGCACTGTAAGTCTTCTTTCCATTATCTGGTTGATTGTCTTGGATTGATATACAGGGTTCTTACGGCTGCCTTGACCCTCTTCCTTGAAGAAGAGTGGAATCCTGGTAGTAGTAATTTCCTGCAAACTATATTAATCCTTGTATGGTCTGTTAAACTCCAGATAATTCTTTAATAAGTATATTTGTGGTCTTGTGTGTTCTTCTCTGTGTTTGGTTGGTGTTTATTTGGTTTATTATTTCTTGCTTGTGTGTCTGCCATGGGTGATTCTAGTGTTACTTCTGTGAGTGGTCTTGATATAGGTAGTCCTTTGTATCTTCATGCCAATGATACCACTGGTGTGCCTATTGTGTCTATAAAACTTGTTGGTACTGAGAATTACAGAATTTGGGCTAGTGCTATTAAACTTGCATTACAAACTAAAAACAAAATAGGATTTATAGATGGTACTATAGTGAAAACTGTTTATGCTTCTAGTCCTATTTTGTCCCAGCAATGGGACAGATGTAATGCTGTAGTGTTATCTTGGTTGTTAGGTTCTGTTTCTCAAGATGTGTATCTAGGACAAGTTTTCTCTGAAAATGCTTCTGATGTGTGGAAAGAATTGAAGGAAACTTATGACAAGGTTGATGGCTCTGTGATCTATAATCTGTTGCATAAAATTAACACTTTTAAACAAGGTGGTTTACCTTTATCTGAATACTATCATAAGATGAATTCTATGTGGAGAGAATTTGATTCTCTTACTAAACTGCCTACATGTACTTGTGATGCTAGAACTGAAACTGCCACTCATGACAAATTGATCAAACTAATGCAGTTCTTGATGGGACTTGATGATGTGTATCAACCTGTTAGAAGTTCTTTGTTAACTAAGGATCCTTTACCTGATGCTAAAACTGCCTATGGTGTGTTGTCTAGAGAAGAGTCACATAGGTTTAATATTAAAGGGCCAAGTTCTGAAAATAAACCTAATGCTTCTGTCTTTGTTTCTAAAACTGTTGAATATAAGAAGAGAACTGGTTCTAATAATAATGGGAATAATAGGGGTCCTAATCCTAATTTGATTTGTAAAAATTGCAATATGATTGGTCATACTATGGATAGATGCTATGAGCTTGTTGGTTATCCTCCTGGTTTCAAAAAACACCCTAATGCAATTAGACAAAATCATGGATATAAACAAGGATTTAATGCTAACTGTGATGTTAAAATGAAGTCTGTTCAATGTTCAAATGAGAATATGAAATCTGTGCAATCTGTTCCCTCTTCTATGCCTTTCACTAATGAACAAATGCAGATTTTGATGTCCTTGTTGAGTGATAAGCAGTCTGCAGCTGTGCAGTCTAATATGGCAGGTATACCAACCTTTATGAACAATAATGTGTTCTTCAATGATAATTTTCATAAGTTTTTCTGTGCTAACACTATTAGGGATCTTGTTATATGGTTGGGTTGGATTATAGACTCAGGGGCTAATCAACATATAACTGTATCTGATGATAATATGTTTAATGTGGTTGATGTTACTAGTCTTAACCTTACTGTTGGTCACCCTAATGGTACTTTGGCCAAAGTTACCAAAGTTGGTAATTTGAGATTGACTTCTAGTGTAATTCTGTATGATGTTCTTGTTGTCCCAAATTATTGTGTGAGTCTTATGTCTGTACATAAGATGGTTAAAGATAGCAAGTTATTTGTTGGTTTTGATGAGACTACTTGTTACATTCAGGATTTGAGAAGGGAGAATGTTCTGGGGACTGGTAGTGAGAATAATGGTCTGTATCTTTTTGACATGCAAAATAATGTGATTGGTAAGTCTAACAATGCTTTATGCATGTCTTTTCATGTTTCTAAATCTTTATGGCATTGTAGATTGGGTCATCCTGCAGATCAAGTGCTATCTGTCTTAAAAACTGATTTAAATCTTGCTAATAGTGAACATAGTTCTGTATGTGATACTTGCCATAGGGCTAAACAAGTGAGAGAACCCTTTCCTCTTAGTGATCATAAAACTTATAATATAGGTGAATTAGTTCATCTTGATGTATGGGGTCCCTATAAGGTTATTAGCAGAGAGGCTTATAGGTATTTTCTTACAATTGTTGATGACTTTTCAAGAGCTGTATGGGTTTATTTGCTAAAAACCAAAGATGAAGTCTTTAATCTGTTTAAGTCTTTCTATGTTCTTTTGCAAAACCAGTTCAAGGTTAATATTAAAACTGTTAGGTCTGACAATGGCACTGAATTTGTGAATTCTAGAATGAATGATTTTCTTAATGCAAATGGTGTGATACATCAAACTTCTTGTAGTCATACTCCCCAACAAAATGGTATAGCTGAAAGAAAACATAGACATTTATTAAATGTGGCTAGAAGTTTAATGTTTCAAGGGGGGATTCCTCTCAGATATTGGACTGAATGTGTTCTAACTGATGTTTATCTTATTAACAGGTTACCCTCATCTGTTTTAAGTGGCAAGTCTCCTTTTGAAATGATTTACAAAAGAAAACCTAACCTCTCCCATTTAAGAAGTTTTGGATGTTTGTGTTATTCTACTATTTTAAATAATAATGATAAGTTTGCTTATAAATCTGTAAAATGTGTTTTAATTGGTTTTTCTTCTACTAAAAAGGCTTACAAACTTTTAAATCTTGATAACAATGATATATTTTTTTCAAGGGATGTAAAGTTTTATGAAACAATTTATCCTTTCAAGATGAAAAATTCTGAGAGTTTTGAAAAGGTTTCTGATATTGATCTTGTTAATTTCTTTAATAGTTTAGATTGTGATATCCAAAACAAAGTGGCTTCTAATCCCAATGATGAAGGGAGAGGTACACTTAATGATGAAGGCAACTGCTCCCAGACTTCTGGTAGAGCACCTGCAACATCAATAAGTGATGAAAACCATCCTGAGGGAAATCTTTTACCTGTTCAGTCTGCAAATCAAAATGATGTTCAAAACAATGAGGGAAATCTGAATGTTAGGAGGTCTAATAGGACTTCCAAATCTCCTGTTTGGTTAAATGATTATGTGGTTGAGTCTAATTTGGCTTATGGTCTTGAAAAATATGTGAATTATAGTATGCTTAATAATGTGAATTATTGTTTTTGCACTACTCTTAATAAAAGTTTTGAACCCTCTTGTTATGATGAGGCTGTTAAAGACCCTAAATGGGTTGAAGCTATGAATTGTGAAATAGAGGCACTTAATAGAAACAATACTTGGACTTTGACTAGTTTACCTAAAGATAGGGAAACTATAGGTTGTAAGTGGATATATAAAATAAAGTATAAAGCATCTGGTGAAATTGAAAGGTTTAAAGCTAGACTTGTTGCTAAAGGTTTCAGTCAAAGGTTTGGTATTGATTATGAAGAAACTTTTAGTCCTGTTGTCAAAATGACCACTGTAAGATGTCTTATTAGTATTGCAGTCAAGAATGATTGGTCTTTGTTTCAATTAGATGTGAACAATGCTTTTTTATATGGTGACTTAGAAGAAGATGTTTATATGGATGTTCCTCCTGGATGTTTTTCTGAAAATAGTGGTCAAGTTTGCAAACTAAATAAGTCATTGTATGGGTTGAAGCAAGCCCCTAGGCAGTGGAACACTAAATTGACCAATGCCTTAGTTGAAAATGGTTTTGTGCAAAACAAGTATGATTATTCTTTGTACACTAAGAAGTCTGATAAAGGTTTTGTTGTATTGTTAGTTTATGTGGATGATATTGTCATCACTGGAGATAATATTTCTGAAATAAATAATGTCAAAGACTTCTTAAGTAAAAAATTCATGATCAAAGATTTAGGTTTTCTTAAATACTTTCTTGGTATTGAAATTCTGAAAAATGATCAAGGTGTGTGTATGACTCAAAGGAAATATTGCTTAGAAGTTTTACATGAATATGGCTTACTTGCTGCTAAGCCTATTGACACACATATTCCTTCTAATGTTGTTCTTAATACTGTTGAGTCTGATCATGACAAATATTTGACTAATGTTGCTAAATACCAGCAATTGGTTGGTAAGCTTATATACTTAACTCATACTAGACCAGATATATCCTATGCTGTTCATTGTCTGAGTCAACATATGCATGCTCCTTTAATGTCTCATTTTAAGGCTGCATTAAGGGTTCTCAGGTATTTGAAAGGTGCTCCTGGTACCGGTATTCAATTTAATAAAAAAGCTAACTTTGATCTTGTTGTGTATACTGACTCTGACTGGGCAAAGTGTCCTAGTACATGGAAGTCAGTTTCTGGTTTTTGTGTTTTTCTGGGAGGATCACTTGTGTCTTGGAAAAGTAAGAAACAAGCCACCATTTCTAGGTCTTCTACTGAGGCTGAGTATAGGTGTATGGCATCTGCAACTTGTGAAGTAATATGGCTGAATAATTTGATACAAAGCTTTCAGGTTAAATCTTCTCTCCCTGTTGAAATGTTTTGTGACAGTAGTTCTGCTATACAACTTGCCTCTAATCCTGTATTTCATGAGAAGTCCAAGCACTTTGAAATAGATTGGCATGTTGTTAGAGAAAAAGCTATTACTGGTCTTATAAAGGTAGAAAAGATTGATTCCAAGAATCAAATAGCAGATATCTTTACAAAAGGATTAAGTATTACTCAACATAAGATATTGAGTAAGAAGTTAAATCTCTTTGATATGTTTGGAAAACTGGGAATTGCATAATTGGATATTGGTTTCCAAGATTGTGGGAGGATGTTAAAATATATATATTGATTTGTTTCAATCTTGGAAACTATTTTTGGTTATGTTTGTCATGCAGGTAATTGTTAAAGGTTTTATTTTCTATTGTTGTGTATTTTACTAAAGTGCAGGGACCAATTGTGTAACATTGCTAAAGTCGGTGTGAGATGGTTATATATACAAATTATATCTCTCTTTTTGATTCAAGACAAAGAAAGTGTGTGTTTGGGTTTTCTATCCGATTGAGTATTTCTTTGTATATCTTTGTCTTCATTATTCTGTTAAAAGATCATCTTGATCTTCCTAATTCTTTCTTGTTCTTGAGAGGTGTAGTGAGGTAAGTTGTATGTGTGATTTTGTATAGTTAATCGCATCCATTAGGGGGACGATTATTTTCTATTTGTATTGTTGATAGCACTCGTTTGAGGACTATCTTGATTAATATAAGTGTTTGATTCATCGGGTATATAATTTCTACATGGTATCAGAGCCAGGTTTGGGCGATTTGAAGATCTAGGGTTTTACGGAAAGTTAGGGTTCTTAGTTTTTGGGGATTTTGTGTTTCGCAAAATCGTTGGTCGCCTAATTAGGGTTTTCTCCTTATAAACCCTAATTTTGTTCTTCTGGTTCTGATTATTGCTTCCGCTGCATATCTTTGGTGATTTCTTCTTCTTTCTCCTTTCCTTCTTTTCCGATTGCACTGTAAGTCTTCTTTCCATTATCTGGTGGATTGTCTAGGGTTGATATATAGGGTTTTATACGGCTGCCTTGACCCTCTTCCTTGAAGAAGAGTGGAATCCTGGTAGTAGTATTTCCTGCAAACTATATTAATCCTTGTGCGGTCTGTAAAACTCCAGATAATTCATTAATTTCGCATTTGTGTTTTTGTGTCTGTGTTTACTCTATCTGTGTTCTTGTTTGTGTTATTGGTGTTTAGATATTTGCTTTTCTGTATTTGCCTGTGTTTCTGCCATGAGTGATACTAGTATTACTTCTGTAAGTGGTCTTGATATTGGTAGTCCCTTGTATCTTCATGCTAATGATACCACTGGTGTGCCTATTGTGTCTATTAAACTTGTTGGTACTGAGAATTACAGAATTTGGGCTAGTGCTATTAAACTTGCATTGCAAACTAAAAATAAAATAGGGTTTATAGATTGTACTATAGTGAAAACTGTTTATGCTTCTAGTCCTGTTTTATCCCAGCAATGGGACAGGTGTAATGCAGTGGTTTTATCTTGGTTGCTTGGTTCTGTTTCTCAAGATGTGTATCTAGGACAAGTTTTTTCTGAAAATGCTTCTGATGTGTGGAAAGAATTAAAGGAAACTTATGACAAAGTTGATGGCTCTGTGATCTATAATCTGTTGCATAAAATTAACACTTTTAAGTAAGGTGGTTTACCTTTATCTGAATATTATCATAAGATGAATTCTATGTGGAGAGAATTTGATTCTCTTACTAAACTGCCTACCTGTACTTGTGATGCTAGAACTGAAACTGCCACTCATGACAAATTGATCAAACTAATGCAATTTTTGATGGGACTTGATGATGTGTATCAACCTGTTAGAAGTACTTTGTTAACTAAGGATCCTTTACCTGATGCTAAAACTGCTTATGGTGTGTTGTCTAGAGAAGAGTCACATAGGTTCAATTTTAAAGGATCTAGTTCTGAAAATAAACCTAATGCAACTGTTTTTGCCTCTAAATCTGTTGATTATAAGAAGAGAACTGGTATTAATAACAATGGTAATAATAGGGGTCCTAATCCTAATTTGATTTGTAAAAATTGCAATATTATTGGTCATACTATGGATAGATGTTATGAACTTATTGGTTATCCACCTGGTTTCAAAAAACACCCTAATCCTATCAGACAAAATCATGGGTATAAACAAGGATTTAATGCTAATTGTGATGTTAAAATGAAATCTGTTCAATGTTCTAATGAGAATGTGAAATCTGTGCAATCTGTTCCTTCCTCTATACCTTTCACTAATGAACAAATGCAGATATTGATGTCCTTGTTGAGTGATAAGCAGTCTGCAGCTGTGCAGTCTAATATGGCAGGTATACCCACTTTCATGAACAATAATGTGTTCTTCAATGCTAATTTTCATAAGTTCTTTTGTGCTAATTCTATTAGGAACCTTGTTATATGGTTGGGGTGGATTATAGACTCTGGGGCTAATCAACATATAACTGTTTCTGATGACAATATGTTTAATGTGGTTGACATTACTAGTCTTAATCTTACTGTTGGTCATCCTAATGGTACTTTGGCTAAAGTTACCAAAGTTGGTAATTTGAGACTGACTTCTAGTGTTATTCTATATGATGTTCTTATTGTTCCAAATTACTGTGTGAGTCTTATGTCTGTACATAAGATGGTTAAAGATAGAAAGCTATTTGTTGGTTTTGATGAAACTACTTGTTATATTCAGGATTTGAAACGGGAGAATGTTCTGGGGACTGGTAGTGAGAACAATGGTCTTTATCTGTTTGATATGCAAAATAATGTGATTGGTAAGTCTAACAATGTTTTATGTATGTCTTTCCATGTCTTTAAGTCTTTATGGCATTGTAGATTGGGTCACCCTGCAGATCAAGTATTAACTGTCTTAAAATCTGATTTAAATCTTGCTAATGTTGAGCATAGTTCTGTCTGTGATACTTGTCACAAAGCTAAACAAGTGAGAGAACCTTTTCCTCTTAGTGACCATAAAACTTATAATATAGGTGAGTTAGTTCATCTTGATGTGTGGGGTCCTTATAAGGTTATTAGCAGAGAAGGTTATAAGTATTTTCTTACAATTGTTGATGATTTTTCAAGAGCTGTATGGGTTTATTTGTTGAAAACCAAAGATGAAGTCTTCAATCTGTTTAAGTCTTTCTATGTTCTTTTGCAAAATCAGTTTAAGGTCAATATAAAAACTGTTAGATCAGATAATGGCACCGAGTTTGTGAATTCTAGAATGAATGAGTTTCTTAATGCTAATGGTGTGATACATCAAACTTCTTGTAGTCATACTCCTCAACAAAATGGTATAGCTGAGAGAAAACATAGACATTTGTTAAATGTGGCTAGAAGTTTAATGTTTCAGGGAGGGATTCCTCTCAGGTATTGGACTGAATGTGTTCTAACTGCTGTTTATCTTATTAACAGGTTACCCTCATCAGTTTTAAATGGCAAATCTCCTTTTGAAATGATTTATAAAAGAAAACCTAACGTCTCCCATTTAAGAAGTTTTGGATGTTTGTGTTATTCTACTATTTTAAATAATAACGACAAGTTTGCTCATAAATCTATAAGATGTGTTTTAATTGGCTTTTCTTCAACTAAGAAGGCTTATAAACTTTTAAATCTTGAAAACAATGATATATTTTACTCAAGGGATGTAAAGTTTTATGAAACCATTTATCATTTTAAAAAGAAAAGTTCTGAAAGTATTGAAAAGGTTTCTGATATTGATCTTGTTAATTTCTTTAATAGTCTAGATTGTGATATCCAAAACAGAGTGGCTTCTAATCCCAATGATGAAGGGAGAGGTACACTTAATGATGATGGCAACTACTCCCAGGCTTCGGGTAGAGCACCTGCAACATCAATAAGTGATGAATACCAACCTGAGGGAAATTCTTTATCTGTTCAGTCCGCTAATCAATATGATGTTCAAAATAATGAGGGTAATCTCAATGTTAGGAAGTCTAACAGAACTTCTAAATCTCCTGGTTAAATGATTATGTTGTTGAGTCAAATTTGGCTTATGGTCTTGAGAAGTATGTGGATTATAGTCTTCTTAATAATGTGAATTACTGCTTCTCTACTACTCTTAATAAAAGTTTTGAACCTTCTTGTTATG
>JANDBE010000045.1:33708776-33723132 GCA_024320915.1 Erigeron philadelphicus | reverse complement strand
CTTTTTATACATCCGCTTATTAAACAATCTTAAAACAACATATTATATCACTAAATGAACTTGATAAATATTATGTAGACGACAGTTCATACTTTTAGAAAAATCATCTACCATTATATATTACATGTTGTTCATTCAGATTAAATCATAATGTGTCTTTGTATATTTTTTAACGATAATTATATTATTCCATTTTACTCCCAACTCTTATGAGTCAAGGATAAATTTATCCAATTAGAATCAGAAACATACTAGATCTTCACTGGATAAATTTCTATCATGTTATATTTCTGTTGGGTTTAAACTAGAAAAACAAAGTAGAAAATCATCCTGTTTTGTATACCTTACAATTTACAATCAAAAGTTAAAATTTCGTTAGCATTAGGCTTTATGTAAAAATACTAGTTCAACAATTTCCCATCGCTAGTCATTACAAGGTCCACAACCCATCAAACACTAATGGTATTCATTCTACCTAAACATACTTCAAAAATATATAGATTATATTTATATAAGATGAGAAAAATTAAAATAAAAGAGTAATAAAAAGTTAATTCCTAACAAGAAGTCAATAACTCATAAACACAACTACCATTCTAAAAAAGGGAAAGGCCATATGTAATTTCCTTGTTTACATTAGAATCTTTGTGCAGTTGGTTGCCTATTTGGCATTGGAATAAAAACTTAAGCTTCAAACGATAAAAATTAAAAGTAAAAAATTAACAAAGGCGAATATACAGTTCCTCTGCAACAATAGAGCTAACCGAAGTACCCAAATCCCTTGGATCTGGGATAAACCAAAAGTCTAGTGGCTGCCATCTGATTTAAAGAACAATCATCATAAAACAAACTCAAAAACCCTTTAATTTTGATTGTTAAACTACCACATGCATGTACAACAAAAAAGATTCACATGCAATACTGCAACTCGAACCCCATTATCCTCCTGTTTATTTGCACCACCCATCATCCCAGGTTACATCAAGGGAAATTGGGAAAGGAGCAAAGCTCGTTTTATGATTCACTATAAACTACAAGAATTCCCTATAAAAACTAAGACGAAATGTTGTATATTTATGTACGCTTAAATAAGATACTGACTGGCGCATTGCTTGTCGTCTCTCTGGAGTCTGGATAACTCATAATCAGCAGCTACACTTTGGATGGCAGAAAACTAAGAAATATATTACAATGTAGTACGACACAATCTCTTCTCTAGCATAGATGTTCCCTTAAATACAGTGAGCTGGATGTCCCTCGCATACTGTGTATACTGTATGCATATAAGTTAGAAAAATGTTAAGCTACAAGTAACGATTGTAAATATATATACAGCTTAATTATCACCAACAAACCCCAGATCAAAGAATTATTGTCACTACATGATATATCATATATATACAATACAAGTATACAACTTACCCGCTCATCACTCATCTTTTTGAAGCCCAATTTTTTGGTCCATATTGATTCAGCTTCTTCGGCAGCAGGAAGCACAAGGAGTTCAACATCCAGTGACAGGAGTAACTCTTCGATACAATAAAAGAGAGCTTGAAAATAACCCTACAGGCAACAGAATATCAATTATTTTTGATGGCAGTTGATAAGAATCTTCAACAGAAACAACAAATGCAGAGTAGCCTTTCAAAACAAAAAAATACAAGAACAAATTTGGGAAAAGATATGTCAACAACTAATCAAACACCAAAATCTGGCTGACACTGCACTTACCTTGCCTTGGTGTTGTCTACTTGTAGCCACCAGTGGGAGCTCGGCAACCTCCCGTCCAAAAACTCTAAGAAGACCCGCAGACACAACTACCGACCTGCACAAGTTGGTCAACAAGAAATAGAATGGCAAGCCGTAAAAATAAATACAGCTAGACAACAAAATGGAAGACTGAGAAAAGTAGAAGGGAATTAGAAGTTCTAAATGAACATACCCCACCATCAGAACAACACAATATATTCCTCCAAACTCTTGCCCAGATATATTTCTCCTGCAATAGATACGTAAATTCCCGTTCAAAAAAAAAAAAACGTAAATTCTCCAAGGAAACTACATTGAAGCAAGTCATTATATAATGGTTTATGAAGCCTCTATGTTTAATTACTATCCCTTCCATATTAACCAGCCTCCATCCTGTTTATAACTCCCAAAATTCACAAATGTCCACCTATTCTTAAAATGGCTAACTTTAGTTAATATTATTAAACAATATACATTACCATTATTTTTAAAATGATATCGATGTCAAACTATCAAGTATTACATGCTGGATAATGTTCGTTAGAGATTTTCAAATAAAAAATTCCAATTCATACCCAGTCTTAAAAAATACGAAGTAGGTTTGACACCGAAAGATATATTCATATAGCTTTTTGTGGGGAAAGACTGACTACGAGCAAAGCATGAAACCTAGGGAGTTATTTTCATATAACCTACCACTAAACACATCTATAGATAGTAACTATAACATAGCTTATAAACTAATAAAAGAATTAGTAGAAAAAGTTGAGAGCCAGAATGAAAACTTTCAAAATTTAAATGTTAATACTTAATACTGGCAACGCTGAAAGTCTAATGTACCCATTACCCAAACTCCCAAAGCCACCCCAATCCCCAAGCCCCTCGTACTAAACCACAAAAGAACATGCACAGCATAAGTCAACTTACCCATATACCATTACAGGTATTAGATCACGGCCAGATGTTGCAACAATGGGATCAAAGCATTCCTGCAAATGCATATCACATAAGGTAAGCAAACAAATGATGAATCGGAATTACGAACCACCAAAACTCGTATATTTACACAATGTCAGCTATGAAGTCACGCTACTGAAAAAGATTTTAAAAATTATCCATATGGTTAAAAGTTAAAAGTAAGCAGCTATCTGAAAAACCAGTATAACTGCATTGAATATACGTGGAGAACTCCAAATGATGATTAAAACAAACCCGGAAAATAGCAGCCGCCCTTGACAACAGTGGTAAATGTTCAGGATAACGACTTCTTCCACTTAACATCCGAAATCTAATATCTGTTGGAGCTCCGCCAGTTACTCTTTTCTCTATATGTTTCTTGTTTATTAAACTCAAAAGTGACCCTGAAATTACAGCTGCTCCATTGACAACCACGTCTTGAATAGCACCATGGATCATGTTACAGTGATCGCAACAAAACCATTTATCTGATGGAAGTGCCTGGTTGAAACTTAATGTATTAGGTTTAGCTTTTGGCTGCATGTATATAGATCATATGTTCATATACAACATCTATTTGTAGCTCACCTTCAAATCGCATATCCCACTTTCTCTTAAGCAACCAACATGGTACTCCTTCTCGCACTAGGCAGAATCAAACACAAATGATAAATAGCAGAATAATAAAAGAAAAATAGCACGAAAAATAATCAAAGTATCAAACATACTTGATCACACAGCATTATTGTTCGATCGTCAAAGTCAGCAACACTGAAATCATGAGCCCTATAAAAGACATAAAACCGATATTTAATACAATCTATATAAAAGTGTGCACATTTGTAACAAATTGCCTATAAAATAAATTAGAAGTTAAATAAGAGTTATGATACAATAAAGAAAAGCAGACATTATTTAACATAAAGGATCGTCCAGAAAACCACTTGTAATTCTAGATACATATTTTTAAGTAAAAAAAAGAAAAAGTCTGTACACCCAAACTATCCTGATTTTCTATGACAAAGTAAAAGTTAATACAAGATAAATATTCAAAACAACTGCACGCCTATTTTAGCATAATACTAGGAAGTATTTTCTATTGATAACACACTGCGTAACTCCCATTTGAAGTTTCAAAATGATAGAGTTACATGTGTGCAAGTGTTAGGACTTGAGATGACCACTCCATGTTAGACTCTATTGCATCTAAAAATACATAAAGTGAACCTACTTATCGTAGCTGTAGCATGGTTGGGAAATTGTTTTAATAGAGGTAAGCAGTGTTGATATGTCATATATATCATTTTATTAATTGTAGAATAAATCTGCAAGGATGGCCTATTGGTTAAAAAATCCTTTATCTATTATGTCGAATAAGTCAACAACGTTCACCCATGACTTAGTGTGATTAGAGTTTTACTATACACCTTGATAACTGAATTAACTTTCCTGCTTGCATATAAGCCTATAAAAGCAACATCTACCTTCGAACAGATTAAAACTAAAAAACATGAATATCATCATCACAGGATATTATGAGTATATGACCATCACATCAACACATTGAACATAAGAATATTCACCGAGGAAAAAAAGAGCCAACGTCCACAAACCTGCAAATAACACAACCACCAGTTTCATATTCTCTGGATTTAACAACCCGTGTCAGTCTGATAACAAACGGCCTAGACTCTGCGCCAGTTTTTCTACCAGAACCAATACTGTCTCTACAATACAGACAGTGCCAAACTTCAGAAGGAGCACCCTCCAGTCCCAAACAAGCTGCAAGCAAGAAGCTATAGATATTAGTTCAACTTTAGTAAGAATATACTATTCGGTAATGAATGAATTAATGTGGAACTATCTCTATTGGTTTCAAACTGATTGATGAGAGGGATAAACACAGAATTAACGTGTCCCCTCTTGCAAGGAAACAAACATGCATTTTAATGTACTTTTAAGAGAGCTGTCACTACATATCAAATACTTGCATAAAACGAAAAAGTCATCATAATTCATATAATGACCTGCTGGTCAAAAACATGATCCATTTTACTCTTTTTCTGCAGTCGCACATATTAAATGTTATTGCCAATTGTCTTAAACATGGTCAACCACTCACAGATGTAAAAAAGTTATAACGAGAAAGGAGAACCCCAGCTTGCTTAATGCTATAGACATGTATGTATAAAAGATGTCAGACATAGTGCACATAACATTAGAGAGAGACAGAACCATGTAGCATGTACATTTACACACAATACAGAAGTTTTTGCATCTGTCAACAATCAAAAACATTACTTCTTATGAGAATGAAAAAGACATCTTATTGATAAGGGATAAAAGATAAATATCGAAGATGACACCTTTTGGCATGCAAAATGTTAACTAGATATAAACAAGATCAAATAAGAATGCCACATTATTTCTATAAACAGATAGTATTCCACCTGTATGAAAAGCACGAGGGCATCCATCACACATAACTAGTTCTCCTCTATCTCCACAAACTGCACACATATCATCACTGTTGCTGGTTGCAATACTTTGACCATTTGCCAGCAGTGTGGCTATATCATGGAGAGCTAGCCCGTTAGGAGTATAAATATGGCGATACCTGCAAATGAATACGGAAATTAGATTGACATAGGGCACAAAAAAAACTATAGGAGTTTGCTTCCAAAATATCACTCACGGTTGACGTTTGGCGGCCCATCCAGCATGAGCTTCAAACTGGGAAGGACTGATCTGTTGAAAAAGATTTTATATTAATGTCAAAAACAGGCATGCTCACATCATATGAGAAATAAAGAGTGAAGAATGGATAAAATTTGGCGTTGCTCAACAGTATATGAAATACAAGTGAGTATAAGAAATAAATTGGCATTACCTCGGTGTCACAATGGCTACAAACTATACCATTCCCTTGCTTGTAACCGTCAAGTATTTTCTGCAAAATCAATATATGTGTCCTTTAACAAACAAAGCATGAACATCAGAAATGAAAGCATTTGATTTGAAAATTTTCACCTTCCCTCTTGCATAATAAGCCAATTGAGTCCCATCAGGAAGTCCATTTGGCATAAATAATAAGCGATGCAAATCAATATCCCTGTCATCATACAAAAGGGATAGTCGGATATGTGAATATGATAAGGCAAAATAATAAGAGCAATAAGGAACTATTTACTACTGGCCTCCATTGGAATGTGACGGATGGGTCAAGTGAAAAGCAAACCAAGTGTAAGAAAAGTATTAGTTTTACACGTGGCAAGCTTGGACTTGGGTATAAGATGGCACAAGTTATATCACCAGATAAGAAAAAAAAATTTAACAAAAAAAGGTGGCTGGAATGAGCCAATGTCTAGCAGCAATTCATGATTCTGTCTGTATGAAACTTTAAGAACATACAAGGTTAGGGGGGAACAAGCAGACTCTACCTTTTCCTATTGCTGCTTTCAGCATTTCGTTTACTTTCAGCAGTAGTGCTACATATGTGCAACTTTGGCCTGCAAAATAGATTTGAAATCAGCTATAAGAGAGATATGTATGCAAAAAAAGGAACAACATCGAGAAATCATCTATAAGGTGTGGCTTTATTTGCTATTGCAAAGCAAATAGAAAAAAAATAAGAGCAGGAGTGAGCAAGCGCAGCTTTTATCATTGTTTATGAACAGAATTATTCAAATAGGAGAAAGAGGGATCTAGAAGATTGACACAAAAGATGTATAGAGCTCTATTCAACAATACATTTCATGATCCGATACAAATTGTATACTTCTCACTTTCTCAGTGTCAATGTCTCTCCTCTAGTCCTCTTCCTTTAGCATCCCTTAACTCCAACAGATTCTATGTACACATGCATGTATAGACATCGATGCATAAATGTATAGTATGTATAAACATGTGTGCATATGCATCGATGTTTATACATGCATGTGTGATGTCACAAAAATAAAGATAACATAAAGAACATACTTCTTAAACGGGCGTTTCTGCTCTTTCATGGCCTCGTTAACAAATGCTTGAGGTTCCAAAGCATAACTCTTAGGATAACAATAGTAAGGGCTAGAACCATCTTCTCTTGTGTCGTTGGTGCAGCTAAAGAAAGAAAAAAATCAAAACTTTACTACGTTGATAAGCTATGCAATTCTCATTCCCATCTAACGTCAATTATTATAGTACAACAGTAATCAAAATCAAATACAACACATCACGGAGGTGAGCAAGAAATCGCAAATGTATAGACAGCAGATCATTCTACCCAGTATCCTAAAGCAGACAGGAAGTATAATGTAGATATTCATGTTTCCGCCATTCAGTTATACTATGGATCCTTTAAAATGGGTCAATGAAAGTCAATAGTCAACAGGATGTCAAAGTTTATGGTTAGGTAAAGGTAGTAAACTTACACGGGTCTTGAAATAATTGGTTGTATTATTTCATAGACCGTAATAAGAAGTCAAGTCTGTAGTAATTCAAGCATTTGTTATCACCAAGCAAATTACCATTTGCTTCCAAGATGTCCTCAAGCCAATTAGTACTCAACTGAGGTTGCTCCTCAATTGACATTAACCACAAATTATGTTGGTGATTTCGCATCAAATCCAACATTGATAAGTCTCAAGCTTATCACAATAACAGACATTGATAGAAATTCTAGCATACATTATATACAAATGTGTGTGTAAAGAGGCATATGAACACAAATGCTAATAAACGAAGTGTCACATGTAGTCCAACTATTAAGAGTTAAGTAAATTCAACTTTTCATGATGCAAGAACACCAGCAACTCTATTTGTTACCATTCCCCTAAACCCGGAAACACTAAAGAAAAAGAAGGTACAATTGATATACAAGGGATGGTCTGCACCTTGAAGTTGAATGATACAAGTTCATAAGCTTCATATAGTGGCTGCTTTCAGTCTTAACCTTGTCCAGGTTTCTTTCCAGATTTCCTGGAGATTATAAGAAAATGCAAATAGAATCATAATCATTAATATCACATCCATTACATCAAATATATATTTTTTATAAACCATTTACAGTGTCACAAAAGAAAATCAACATATATGCCTTTAACTCATAAATAGGAATTATGCCAGCAATGTCACCTTTCCAAACTTTGAGGAGTTCATCATTGACCGCGGAACCAGCCACGTTTTTTATCACTCTGTCTACTGTGCTGATAGGAGCAGCCTTCATTGCCTGAATTATACTGTATATAGGTTTACCATTCTCCATATATATGTGATTATTGGGGTGCCTGGTTTTTCCACCAGCATGCTCCTCGAACTCTTGAGCACGAAGAACCTAATTGCATCACTAAACCATTTAGTAAAATAGCAATTCAAATCCAATAGCACCATTATGAAGCACCTGAAAAACTTACACGCGAAAAATTGCAAGTTGCACACCCACATAGATACCCACAATCCTTAACAAGTCCAATAAGCTCCCCCTGATTTCATGTACATGAATATAAAAGTGCCAATTTCAGTTACGTTAAAAGAATTTTGCTGAAAACACTAGTACATAGAGATGCATCTTGCCGTTAAAAAAAAAAAACATAGAGATGCATCTTACCACAGCAGAAATATATTTCACTTTTGCTCCATCAAGAATCCCAGTTGATAAGAGCCTTTTGACAGTAGTAGGATAACTATCAGAAACAACCTTACCAGGCATCACTTCCTTATTCGTAGGATATAAAAAAGAATCATTAAATTCATGCAGCCCTTGCTCCCTAATATGGGTTAACCGAGGTGCTTTACAAGTCCCATTATTCCAAGTGTTGCCTATTTCCTTCGCAGCAGAAGACAATTGACCATTACAGTCTTCCTTCCGCTTGCTGAACTTGAAAGTGATTTTCCTAACTCCAGAAGAAGTTACGGCATCCTTTGGAACCTCAAGTACAACATGTGATGTTGACACTGTACCAGATGTACCATTCGTACCATGATCCTCCTGGCCAGAGCTTCCCTCGCTGCTTGAGTTGCCAGAACAAGCAGATGTAATTTCACCACAAACAGCTTCGCCTTTCATAACTAGTTTTTCATCTGGTTGGCTATTAACAGTCTGAAAACCTGAAGAATAGTCACATGGAGATACATCGGGATTTGAAACCTCAGAACATATATCATCATTTGAAGCCTCTTTCACCTCCTGCTTGTTGAAAGGGGCTATTATTATCTCATTTTGACACTCCTTAACAGAAGCAGAAAGCTCCATTTCAGTATCATTCAAGAGCTGGGTTGTCTGCTTTATAACAGAAGGCTCTATTCCAATATCATTTGAAGATTGTGTTATATGCTTAGTTTCACAAACCTCTAATTCAATCTCTATCGGACATTCTTTAACCGTTACAGAAGGCATTGTGTTAGTCTCACTCAAAGCCCCCATTTGTTGCATGTTGCCACAAGCCTCTATTTCCATCTCACCCGGGCATTCTTTAACATGTTTCTGGACAGATGGTTTTATAACACTCTCATTTAAAGCTTCGGTCGGTCGGATCATACCACAAGCCTCTGTGTCCATCTCACTTGGAAATCCGTTTACAAAATGATAAGCAGACGGCTCCGGCTCAATCTTATTCAAAGCCTCTGCCAGTTGCATCTTCCGACAAGCCTCCGTTTCCATCTCAATTGGACATGCTTTGACAGGTTTCTGAGCACGGGGCTCTGTAAACCTCTCATTCAAAGCCTCTGTCAGATGCATATTGCCACAAGCCCCTATTTCCATCTCACTGGGACAATCTTTGACAAGTTGCTGAGAATAAGGCTCTGTATCTGTGGGTTGCATCTTACCACAAGCTTCTGTATCTATCTCACACATACAATCTTTGGCAGGTTGTGAAGAACAAGGCTCTGTAACACTCTCATTCAAAGCCTCTATAGGTTGCATCCTGCCATAAGCATCCATTTCCATCTCGCTCGATAATTCTTTAACAGGTTTACTCTCATTCAAAGCCTCAGCCAGTTGTATCTTGCCACAAGCCTCAGTATCCTTCTGACTGGTGCATTCTTTGACAGGTTGCTGAGCAGAAGTCTCTGTGGCACTTCCATTCAATGCCTCTGTCAGTTGCATCTCGCCAAAAGCCTCCAATTCCATCTCACTTGGACATTCTTTGGCAGTCTGCTCGATAGAGGGCTCTAGTTCTTTCTCACTTCCAGCCCCTGTTGTCTGACAACATTCTTTTATAGTCTGCTTAATAGATGGCTCAAATTCAATATCACTTTTAACCCCCGTTGTTTGCATCCTACAACAAGGATCTACTTTAGTGTCACTTTCAGCCCCTGTTTTCTGATTCCTGGCATGAGGCTCTAGTTCTATCTCAATCAAACACTCCTTGACAGGCTGCTCAACAATAACCTCTGTTTCCATCTCATTTAAAACCTCCAACGAATGCTTCTCACCAGAAGAATCTCGCTCGTTGTCATACAAACCACCATTAACATGCTGCTCAACAGATGGATTTGCACCAACAGAACTTAAACTATCTGTTACCTGCACAATTTCACATTCATGTTCATTTGTTGTCTGCTCAACACACGGATTCACATCATCCTCAATCGAACCCTCTTTCACGTGTTTCTTAGCCAACGGCTCCATATCAGAATCACCCGTCACCCACCGGTGATCACGCTTCTGCTGCTTTTTATCACTTTCAATCTCCCCAACATTACTCACCACCGCCATCGCCACACACACCTCCCCTTCTCCCATCCAAAAACCACCTCCTCTACAAAAATTCAAACACTATCACTAATCAAATAAATCCACACCATCCCAAAACCCTAATTCCTTAATTATTATTCAAAAACCCTCACTTCACCCCTTCGAAACAACCGAATTACGATAACTCGACCTCAAATCACCATTTATTCAACAGAAATGTATAATTAGTCACTCTTAACACTAAATTCACCAATCAAACTATCAATTTCCGAATTTAATCACCTGAAATTCAATCCTCAATATCACTAATTTCTAATACATAAATTCACACAACGTAAAAAAGAACTTCCACAATCACAATTGAATCTCAATCTCAATCCGTCTGATATATATATATATATATAAAAACAATATCATGTAAGTAATTTGTTAATATACATGTGAAAATAAATCAATAATCATAAATATAGATACAGCAAAGATATATATATATATAATTAGAGGATAAAACTAACCGTGGAAGAAGGAATTTGAAAAATTAGGGTTTTATTCTTGATTTTTTGTATATAGTTTTGTGTTTTTTATTGAATTCGAAAAAAGCGAGGCAAAGGAATGAAACTGAAATTTTGTTCGCGGGAGACGATATGAAAGGCACGAGAAGAGGGGGGTATTGTAGGGTGTGGGGGAGGATAGGGATATATGTGTGGGTCCTAGATGGAGTGAGCTAATTAGAAGGTGCCACGTGGTGATCATTGGATGGTTTGATATAATGAAATGGGTAATGGACGGTTGAGATTTTGGGAAGGTCAGTGTCGTGGCGTAGATTTGGTGTACAAGTACACAACGTAAGATATAGCATTGTTAAAGAAACTGGTTTTTGGTTGTTGAAAATTATAAATTACGCCAGCAATTCAACGTATTTTTTCTTTACCACTAAGGTTTTATTGTTTATTTTTTTTATTTAAGGGTGGAAAGGAGATGAGGGGAGAAAATTATAAAAATGTATTTTTAAGTTTTTTTCTAAATTGTATTGTTTTTTTTGAACAGTTAGTCGGTATTCGACATCACGGAACATCTCACCGTACAATGGTGAAGCCCTGCACGTACTCTAGACTACGAGATGTAGACCATAAGCCGTTGTGTTAGGAAAAACCAGGGATGCATCTGTCAGTTGTGTTAGGCTTCATTTGCGTTAATATTAGAAGTCTCAATTTTTTTTTTTTGATTTAAAATGATTGGTCAAATTAACAAAAACACATTAATTATTTTCTTTATTTAATTAAATAATTTTTTAGTTAGTTAATATCAACATTAGTGTAAAAGAAATTTAGATTGACGGACAATTTTTAAGCTGTGGTATATTTAACCCAGTCTAGATCAATTACAAGAGATCATTATGTGGAATTACGAACCAATTGGAACCGTTATATTTTTGGCAAAAGTCATCTTTAACGTTTTTTTTTATAAATGCGGTTCATCATTAAGGTTTATCGGGAAAAAAAATTATGGTTAGGGAATTATTATCATTAATTGTAATTTTTTGAAGTAAAATATGTTTTTTGCTAGAATCATGATCACAATGTTTAAATTTAAAATGTCTGAGAATGACACTGGAATTATCATTCTGCAAGGTTTATTTATCATGAATAAGTAGAGTGAAATTAGGCTAAAAAGTTGCAAAAACAAATCACATCACTTTCTCCATATAGTAATCTAGTTTATGTTGTAACACAACAGATGTGTGAAAATGTAACCATTTTCGATGAATTTTTGGTGAGTTTCCACGTGATTGACCTATTTGATTAGCGGTTGAGTTATTTGTTTAATTGTTTTACATGATTGGCATCATGTTGATCAAAATAAAAATCGGATTGAGTCTTTTTGTATGTGGGTTGAAATTGGTGTATGAAAGCGTTTGTTTTTATAGATAAAGAATATCTATGGGGACAACTAATAAAAACCAAAAAAGGACGACTAATTAGTTAGTCTAATTCATAAACAGTGGTGGATTAGTGACTAATTTGGTGCAAAAGCGCATTGCTTAATGAAATACGTAAGCAAATATATAATTTTGGGGTTTTGCTAAATTAATAGTTTTTTTTCGAACATTCAGTCGGTATGCGATATCACGAAAACCTCACCGTATAATGGTGAAGTCTTGCACGTACCTTAAACAACGAGATATTGACCATGGACCGTTACAAGTATTCGGAAAAAAAAACATCAAGACTTGTCATTCCTAATGATCGAACTCAAGACCTTGAGTAAAATTTTGGATGTCTATATAACAACCTTATTAGTGTTAATGTGCATAAATAAATTATGGAGTATTCTTATGTTAAAAACTCACTTAAAAATGCGTAAACATTTTGCCGTTCGAAAAAGAAAAATGCGTAAACATTTATACTGAGTATAAACCTAAACATAGACATAAAAATATAAATATGGAAAAATGTGGCATCATCTACGAGTAAATAACTAAAATCTTATGAACGCATTTAAAATTTGCACTTCTAAGCATGTTTGCACACATGTATTTATTTATTTATTGTTATATTTATATTTATATATAAGAATAATAGAGTATAGACTAATTTTTTAGCTACAATTTTCCAAGAAACCGCTAACATATCCACGTACCAAAATAATCAATGATTCTAAACTATATAGAAAAGTTTGAACCGATTGCATGCCTCTTCAATTCGAATGCATTCAAAATGCATTATTATTACCCGTTTATAACCATCGAGTAATAGCTCAGTGGCCACCATCGTCATTTTTTATGAAGGGTTTTGGATTCAACTCTTGTTAAAGACAAATTTAAGATAATTAAGAAATTATTAAGTGGTTGAGAATTATCTGAACACTAGCCTGATTAAAAGATTAATGAGTACTAAATGGTATATGAAATCATGAGTTTTCTATCCAATTAACTTTTTTTATTATTATTACCGGTTTATATACCACTGTGGACTATGTATGCAAAAGATGATTACTAATACATCATATCATTGTGCATCCAAAAGTCGTAAAATTAAGATTTCATAAATTCAAATACCTGTTTTACCCTCTTGTCGGCCCATTGTCAGTTTGCCAACAATTTTTGAATAAAGAATAAAACCCACCGGTCCAGCCCATTTACAGTTTATTGATCGATCAATCTTGTCCATGATAAACAAATGACGAATAATTAAAACATAAAGGACCCCCTCCCCTGCCCTGGCATATTATTATATGCACGTCATACCAATAAATTCAATACGAACAACAACTAAATTTCTATGTATAGCTTATAACTGTTTCAAAGTGTGATTATATTATTGATTGAAAGTGAAATATGGTGGAATGATAATAGTTGAACACTTGAGCATTATTAAATATATAATATATTTTTTTGAAACATTGAGTTAGTATACGACATCAGGAACGCTAGCTTTGCACTTGTTAGAATGTATGGAAAGCTCAAAGTCCGTAACAAGAGAATCGATCCAAAAAGGGGTCCAAGCCCAAAAACTAGAATTGGTCAATGACAACTGTCAAGAAGTAGGGTTAGGGTTTGTTTCCTTGTGGTTTCTTAGCCAATACTTTGTTACCATATTTATCGTTTTACTTTTGTATAAATAGAGATCATACTCTCTCATTGTAATTGAAACACAAAATCAATTCATTCAATACAACCAATTTACAACACAATGTAGTCTCATGATTTAGTTGTTCTCTTTAAAGCTATTTCATTAAAATAGTCTTAATAAAATTTATCATGGTATCAGAGCAGTGTTCTTTATCTTTGTAATAATCCTTACCGATCACAAAATCCCCTATCAATTAAAAAAAAAAAGAAAAAAAATCGGAAAAACAATGTTGGTCAAATCGATCAATTGGAAAACAAAATGGGTCCTTTGGATCCATGAGAAAAAGTCGGGTTCTTTTTTTTTAGAACAACAATATATTAAATAAAATACGGTATCTAGC
>JANDBE010000045.1:33367591-33379705 GCA_024320915.1 Erigeron philadelphicus | reverse complement strand
CATAGAATGTATTATATCTTACACAAGCATATACACGTGAGCAGACGCTTATTGTTCAGCAGATTGCATCTGAGCATAGTGGCTCGGATTTTGTTTTTGCAGAAGACCCGGAAGCTAAAAAGGAACTTTGGAAGGTCTTTGATATAAATTCAGTAAATTGTATCTGTATTATACTGTTTTATAATCTTATTGAGATTTATTTTCAGCATCTTTATTTATCTTCTTGTGCTTTCTTGCCTTTCTAGATTAGGAAAGAAGCTCTTTATGCCTGTTTAGCATTGGCACCTGGGCATGAAGCAATGACAACAGTTAGTCTATAACTTAATTCTGTTTTATTTCTTCTGACAAAAGTTTCTTGATCTTTTTGTTCTTTTTGGGGTCAGTAGTCTAATTGCAAATATTTATGCATAATATCTTTTCAGGATGTATGTGTTCCTTTGTCACATCTGGCTGACCTAATATCTAAATCTAAAGCAGAAATAGACGCTTCACCACTATTGTGGTATGTGGTATCCAGTATTGGCGTATCCTAAATATTACTCATATTTTAAGTTGGAAGAGCATCTCATTGGTACTCAGTCTGACCTATTTGTGTTAAACAGCACGGTGATTGCTCATGCTGGTGATGGTAACTTTCACACAGTGATTTTGTTTGATCCAGCAGAAGAGGAACAACATAAGGAAGCTGAAAGATTAAACAATTTTATGGTCAATTCTGCCTTATCAATGGAAGGTACATGTACTGGTGAACATGGCGTGGGTACTGGGAAACTGAAGGTAATCATTTACTTGAAAAGATTTGCATTAAGTTAATCGAACTCTCAGAATTTCACATGTCATAAGTCATGTTCATTTGAAGATGGATCCCTGGTGCACCCAGGTTCCATGGCTTGTACAGTGATTTGATTAGACTGTGATTCCATTTGCAGTATCTTGAAAAAGAACTTGGAGCAGAGAATTTGAGGACGATGAAAAAGATAAAGGCTGCTCTGGATCCCAACGGTATCATGAATCCTGGAAAGCTTATCCCACCTCATATTTGCCTGTAAAAGCTCTCTAAATGTTACCAAGTAACTGTTGATTTTCGAAGGAGTTTTTAGGGATGGAAGAAAGAGCCAAGGGCAGTATTGTCATTCACCTGATCACTTTCTTTTTACAAAGTCATCCCTGTTAATAGATCGTTATGGACATAATTTACGCATCGTTATATCATATATGGCTTTCAAGTGTTGCGGTGGGCATACCAGCCCTCTATCTTCACATGCTATGTTGTAACAAAGAAACTAGAGGTGCCCATTGGCCCATGTACTTTATATATGATCAGTGGAATAAATGTTGCTTTACAATTTGATATGTCTCAAATAGAAATCATTGTCGTCACTTTTTTGATGGAAAGGGTGCTGATTAAACTATTATACTTGCATTTTACATCACCTTTTATTATTTGTCAAAATATATATTACTTGGGCCAAATACTCTAATCTTGAACAGAGGAAGGTTTGACCTGCTAAACTTCAATGTTTCCATATAGTCAAGTCAGAAAGCTAAACAGAATTAAAGTGGTCATTCTTATTTGGATCCTGTTGACATTATTCAGTCTCAGTGCACAAGTCTTTCAGGCTCTTCACCTTTTTATGGTGATCGGTAGGCTTCCTCATCGCTCGAATATTTCTTTACTCAAAACCTGGGACGCCGTTTCTGACCAATCTTGGTTAAGTTTAATCTACAGAATCGAATCGAAGGAAAATGGCTCATTTGAGATCTTTACAATGTGAATGAGAATAGGATGGATTTGGAATGGGTCATATTCAGCATGTCAAACGAGACAATTAACAAACTATCATTTTTCAATATTTGTTGCATACAACAATATTGACCAACATAATATACAATTATGCATCAACAATTACACATCATATTATAGAGTATTCAGAAAAAATAAATTTTGTATCTATATAAGAAGTAGCTATCAAGTAGCCTTGAAAAGATAATTATTATTGACTGGGCTATTGGATGAGACTAATAGTTAATTTTTTATTGATTCAACACGTTTTTATTAACTAAACTTTAATAATCAAAATTAGAAAAGATAGATATTATGATTTGATATGGTCATATACATACATATTTACATTTGTATAAATCATTTTTGTATGTTATATTTCTATATGTTTTTTCAATAGATTTGGAATGACTCACATTATCTGACTTGAGCTAACAATTATAAAGTTTATGAACTATCTAAATATTTATACAAAACTTTGAATTCTATGACTAGAAGAAAAGTTCAAAGTAAAACTCACATTAATACAATATACAACTAATGCTTTATATCGTAGATGTATAAATTTATGCATTTCTACATACAAATCTCTGTTATTATTCAATAATATATAGCGAAAATTTAATTTTGTTGTTTACTCATCCATAACATCGATATTTGAAGTCTAAAACTATATTCAAGTTTTACTTGTAGTTTCATAATTATGACTTTTTAATAACCTCAATGCATTATGCATGCAAAGTTTTGTATTCTCCCATCACAATTATCATGTTCAATTACGTATAATTTAGATAGTGAAAGAGGGTAATCAATAATGCGGAATAAGTGAATTTAATCATTCACAACCTTTACTAATCATTATTTAATTATTATTACATAGTGTAATTTTTAACCAATCATCTTTATCCATTACTACCAACCATTAATATTTTAACTTTTTTTTTTTAACACAGTATTCGAAATCAGTGGACACTTCACCATATAATGGTGAAGTCTTGCACGTACTTTAGACTATAAGATGTAGATTATAAGACGTTACATGTGATTCAAAGGAAAAACCCCCTGGACATGTCACTCTAGAATATCGAACCCATGACCTGAGGTAAAATCACAGATGACTTCAGCCAGTTGATATAGCCTTCATTATAAATAAAAAAAAAAGTTACCACCTTTTCTTAATCTAAGTTAAGGAATTAATTAATTAAACTTGTAATCATTTTCATCTAAAAAAAAACAAAAATTAAAAAAGCAACAAGAAAAAGTTAGTTGTAGACTCCGACTGTCCTTCCTAACACCCAACCCACGAACCCCACAAACTACCTTTTTATTCAGATCTTTTTCTAATATTTCCAATTTACATCTTTCTTTTCCAAACTAAAATATAAATATATCTTAAATTAAAAATAATTAAAATACTCCGAATATCCAAATTAAAATCAAAATTTTAAATTTCTAGGGTTTCACATATCACAAAAATTAAAAATCCAAAAATCTTTTCAACTTTTATTTCTGTAACTCCCTCCCCACACCCCACCATTTTCTCACCATATCATTTAATTCTTTTATTACATATCCAATTTTTTTTTTTTCCCAAATTTTTTCATTTTCATTTTTTCTGTGAAATATATTTTCCCCAATTTATCCGCCCTCAATTTCCACTATTAATTCGTTAATTACAGGTAACCTATATATATATTATATATATATACATATCTGTATCTATAATTGTAGCTAAATTTCTGTTACATGTATAAATTTTGATCATGTTGACCTAATTGTTGTAGTTTAGATTCTTAATTTCTGATTTTAACTCTTTTTCCTATTATTTGTGTGATTGCTAGGGTTTGTGTATCTATATATATATATATATATATAGAATTGTGAGGTGGTAGGGGTTTGGAGAGTATCGGTGGATCGAAAATTTTCGAGGTTTTTTGAATGAATAGGTGATGGAATCTGATCAGAGTGAGCAGCAGCTGGCGGTTGCTGTAGTAAAATGGTGTGATTGTGGATGTGATTGTTGTGATTCTGCTAAAATGAGTGGTGATTATAAGGCGTGGATTCGAACGGTGAAACGGAAGCTAGACGAGAGAGATGACGAAGATGTGTTGTTTATACCTGGTCTTTCGGACCGTGATGTGGCTCGTGTTGATATTGGGAACGAGTGTGCTGCATTACGAGAGATGGTGAATAGTCAACAGGAAACGATTCAGGATTTGTCGATTGAGTTGGATGAAGAGAGAAATGCTGCTTCGTCTGCTGCTAATGAAGCTATGTCGATGATTTTGAGGTTGCAGAGTGAGAAAGCGGAGGTGCAGATGGAAGCTAGACAGTTTAAGAGGTTTTCGGAGGAGAGGATGGCTCATGATCAGCAAGAGATCATGATGTTGGAGGATTTTTTGTATAAAAGAGAACAGACAATCGAAGCTTTGACTTGTGAAGTTCACGCGTATAAACACAGGATGTTGAGTTATGGTCTCACGGAGTCTGAAGCTGATGGAGAGAATGGTGGATTGACTTGGGATAATAGTGATAGCCGAGTTGACTTCCCCGCATACGATTATCCTCCCCTAAAATGCAATTTGATTGAAAACCGTGTTGATCCCGAACTTGATAATGAAACGGTTGATATAGAGCAGTATGCGTATGGTGAATCCCCGCGTACTTTGAAAGATATAGAAGAAAGAATCAATGAATTGGAGAATAGTCCTAAACATAGTCCAGTGCATGAGAAAGTCATCATTGGTCATTCTGATAGTAGTGACTCGTTTATTGAAACTAAAGAAGATGTGGTGTCTGATTACCCTAATCTGAAAAAGGTGGACAGTGCATCCGAATTTGGGGATAATATGAGTGACAGGATATATACCGTTGATTCTATTCATAGTATGAAATCTATTGATAATGATCCCAAGGTTAGTCCTGGTTTATATAATGATCTTAACGCTAACGGAGATGATATTGGGGGTACAGAAGTAAAGAAGCTATATGCAAGGCTTCATGCACTAGAGGCCGACAGGGAATCCATGAAGCAAGCCCTTATTTCGATGAGGACTGATAAAGCACAATTGGTATTGCTGAAGGAAATAGCGCAGCATTTGTACAAGGACATGTCGCCACCAAGCAGGATGCCTGTTAAGAAGTCAACTGCATTTTGGAGCTTTCCTTTTTTCGTGCTTTTTAAGGTAAATAGCAAATTATGTTATTTGTTTTTAGTTCATAATACATGCCTGTTAAGAAGTCATCCTAGTGTATATATGCTTTTGGTTTCTGCAATTATGTTGATCCTTATATGCTTCCGGTAGACTTTTTGGCTCATCTTTACAACTGCAGTTTTATCACTCATATAATTATCAGGGTCATCTTGTTTAATTGATTGATATAGAGTGCTTTGTTTAGTATCTCTAGCAATACTTTGTCCTTCCTGTTGCCAGTTACTCTGTATAGTTTTACAGCACTGATTGTGTGCAGTCTTTTTTGGAGGTTATGTATGTTCTTAAAAGATGATTGGATGATCTTACCCGTTGGCCAGTAAATCTAATTTAATGACTGATATAGTTTTCCATTTACATATCGCTGTTGTTTTGAGTTTACTTTTAATATTACTTTTGATGGATGCTATTTCAAACTTTTCTTAACTAGTTTGGATAAATTGTGTGTTGCTGTCTTAATCTTGCAAGGAAGATCATATTCTTTAGGATTTAGACTCCCTTGCTATCATCACTTTAGTATCTTCCAAGTTTTGTTGATATTAACTCAAATTTTTGTTTTTTCACGGTTATTTAAACATGTGAATTTACTGTTGAATTTCTTCAAACTTTTATTTATATCGTGTTATGATCTACTTGGTCAGTGGATTGCTTCATTTCTTTTCTGGAGAAGGAGAGCACGTCAGCCCAAGTAAGTTGATCATCTTCATCATATAGTTTTCCTGGTATCATTTAATGGTGGCAAGCAAGCAAGTGTTTCCTTCGCTCAAAGCTGTAACCTTTTCTGTTTCCTTTTCACAGATATGCATTTGGTATGTCGCCTAGTAATGTGGGATTGCGGATGCTGTTAAACAAAGGACCTCAGATAGGTCAATGGAGGTGTCTTTCAAGAACGCGATCCTTGAAATGTTGATCTCGGACAGTTTAAATCAATGAGTTGGTTTGAACTTCTACGTGACACTTATTCTTTTCTGGATTGTTCTAAATAATTCTTCTGGGATTTCTTGTCAATAGTCAGGGGTGTCTACAGTGTTATAGTTTTTGATCTGTTAAAATTAAACTGGTTGATTAGTGTTGAAGAAAATGTGGATATACATATAGTCGTAGGTGATTGCCGGCTTGTTAGGTTCTCCTCAATATAGTTCACTACATGAACATAATGTGGAATTCAGCTTGTGCATTTCCTATTGTTTTGTAAAATACAAATACGATATGTTTGATATTAATTTTGTACTTCTCTTCCTAGCTTGCAAAAACAAAGGTGAACTCCAGGTGTGTGTTTTTTCAGTGCAAGAAGTTGAACTTAAGAAAAATGTGTACATAAACATAATTGTCTTAAATTTTCTTAAGAGTTGATTGTTAACAAACCTGATGGTTGAAATTTGAAGAGCCTCTATTGTAGAAAGAACACAAGTTCCCATGTCTATTGATATTTTTGCCCAAAATTAATTTTCCTAGGAGATTTCTCATGTAGAGCTTGCCAAATGGATTTATGGGAATTCTGGTTACTTGTCTTAAACACCTGAAGTTTTTTCATCTACCTTACATAAGACACATTTAGTAATGAAGAAGGTCACAACTATGTGCAAACACATTATCATTTTCCATTACTAAAAAAACATGCCATTCTGGCTTTAGTTTCAAAAGAATATGTAATGGAGTAGGCTTGACGAGTGATCAAAATTTGGGTGCAAAACAGCTCCACGAGAGTTAGCATACTACAAGATATACAAAAGTGATCTCAGATTTCGTGATCATACTGGTGAAAGAAATGCCGTGTAAGAACGATCAGAGTATTTCAAACGTTTCAAGAAAGCACGACTCATTTGAGGAGATATAATTGTGTTTGCGATACCAAATGACGAATGCTTTTCAGGCAAACTTTCATCTGATGCGACTTTGTTATCAGCCTTCTGGCAAACCATGTCAATAGCAATGTTCAGACCAGCTGACATAGGTTCTACCACAAAACTGCAAAAATAAAATAAAATAACCCAATTATCTTATGGATAACTTGACAACTGGTCATGAAATTGCAAAAGATTTAAATCATAGAAAGATAAAAGACATGAAATTAAAGTTAGCTGAAAATAGTTCCTAGGTAACAAAAGTAAAGTAACTTCAATTGCTGGGTAGCAGAAACAAAGTTTCACCATACCTTGCCTCAAAATCATTGCCATTAGACGTTAGTGCCTCGCATACGCCTTTTATCATCCATGGAGGAAGATACGGATTCCTGATCTCAATACTGTTATAGGAATTGGACTCTGACCCCTGATTAGGCTCAGTTGTGGTAGAAGACTCTTTTAAAGAAAGAGTCGAGTCATCAATTCTCCTGACCTCCTGGCATTTGACCTGAAGATGACATTTAAGAATCTATAAGCTGAAACTGTTTCCTTCCTATTCAAAAAAAGTTACATGCTAGTGACCCCACAGCTTCATACTTAATAGGGCCAACATATCACTTTAGACCTGCTCTTTTTATTTGTGCAAAAGCATACTAAAGTTAGACCTGCTCTGTTTATTTGTGTAACTACAAACTAAAGTTAGACCTGCTCTTTTTATCTGTGCAACCACGTACTAAGTTAGACCTGCTTTTTTTGTTTGTGCAACTGCATTCTGAAGATGAGTTTCACGTTTTCCTTTCATTAGGAAAATGTTATTGTAGAACATCTACATCTATTTGATCTCAATTAAGTTAAATATATGTTAAGTTAAAAAGATTTCTGCAACCTTCCATCCAAAGATATACTGTATAAACATTTTCCTATTTTACAACATTTACATAATTACGAGATTTAAAGCAACTAAAGAAAATAAATTAACCAACCTCTGGTTCAGAAAGTGCAGCATTGTCAAATGGTACGGGTGAATACAAGAGTGGAACATCAGAACTAGTCAGAGATGTTAGCAGACACCTAGACAAAGAACCAGAGATTAGAGATATATGATCCACAGAGAAAATGATTTTAAATTGTCATATGTTTACAGCAATAAAACTAAACTTTAATCCTTTTCATTATGTTGATCAAATGACACATTCTCACCTATAGTTAAGCAGAAAATCATACAGTCCATGCACATTGTTATTGCCACTAAATGCCAGCAGAGATTCTGGGGTATTGTCCACATCAGACAGAGAACTTATGTGCTTACTCTGCAAAGGTCATTTGAATAATAAAATCTATAAGAGAACAATGAATGACAAAATGTAAGTTAAGAGACAACAACTTGGACATTGACAAGTAGAATGCAGACAGTAGACCTCTTACCATTCCCATGCTATCTTTTTCAATATCGGAGAACTTGATTAACTCTTCTGCAGAATGTTGCTCCAATTTAGAGTGACACAGAGGCATACTGAAACTGATGTCCTTGAATACAAAAATACTAATAACAGAGTCAACAGAGGTCCTAAACTTCCACAAGTCCCAACATGTATGGTATATCAGGGCTACTAAACTAAGATAAAGAGATGGTTATGAATCAAAAAGCATAGAACATAATTAAATTACGTACCTGTTCTTTTAACAATGACCTTAAGCTTCTTGTTGACTGGGATATGTAAGCATTACATGCACTTTTGCTTTCAATTGAGCCATTGCCATTGGTGAACATTGCCACAAATTGTTTAGAGCATACTGTGACATACAAAGATATTGCCATGGTAAACTTTTATTATCACGAGAAACAAATTCAGACAAATATGCAAAGGTAAAATCGAAAGAAAAGATACCATAAAAGATGCTAGAAATATTCTCTCTTAACATGACATAAAGGCTACGGAATGATGTCTCCCATGCCAATTGACGTTTGCTCAAAAAATCCATTTGTCCTACATGCATATGTACCAGATTTTGTAAAACAATTACAGATACAATCATTCAATATAATTTGGGAATAGTGAAAAGAAGAAGAGACGACGGAAGCAAGACTAGAGCCAACTTGTATCTAGCATACCTTCCCCTTCCAAGTTAGAAGTTAATGCTTTTATGACTGAGGGGGGTAAAGAACACTGTGGATGCACCCAAGAGCATAATGTTGTACTGGGATTTAACTGCCCAAAACCATTAAACGTTCCTCTACTTCTCCACCTATGAAACCTAAATGGTTATAGATAAATACAACGCTAAGTCAATATAGAGTATGAGATTCCAGGAGTTAAATAAGCGAAAGAAAAAGCATCTAGTACAAAAGAGCTATATATAGGGTCTCTAGGTCATGACCACCAACTCAAAGAGGGCATTCCAGAAAAGTTTGCAAATAACTTAAAACACAGATACATACGAAACACAATTTTTTACCCCAAAAATAGAGCTGGAGTATCTTTAGACATGAATATGTTTGATGATACTAATTATCGTATTCAGAACTACAATAAATACTTATATTTTAATAAAAAAATATGATAAAGCTGAATAAAATCTACTAATGATCTCACCAATTGACGGAAGAGGAAGACACCACTTGCATGCTAGTTTTCAGAGTCAAATCTATTGGAATGCTTAGCCCAGGAACATGAAACACGGAGCAATATTGTGTTGATGCTGAATTTGTATATCCATTGGAAGATTCAGCAGGTGCTGAGATTCTTGGAGGCACACTAGCTGCAAGCGCTTTGAAGCCTTTATCCTGTACATAATATACTTTAACGGAGCAATAAGAAAATAAATGCATCGTCTACATGAAAAGAGTAAAACAAAATATACCATATCAACTGAACTGCCTGATGATTTTTCACCCCCTGATGACAGCTTTAAACTTCCGTTACATTTTTTAAATGTGCTGTTAGATTGTGTATTCCTAACGTCATTAGTACTGCAAGAACAAAGATATGAGATAATTAAACATATAGGCCACCACAAGTAAATAAAATAACGCAACCGCCAAAATATGTACCATGAACCCTGTAGTTGCCTCTCAGCAGTAAACTTCATAGAAACAGAACTCTTGAATCCTTCAGTATGATTAGAAGTAATGTTTTCCTGAAATAAGTAGTAGCGAATTACCCACAGGGCCACAACACCTTTTCTACATATCATATAAACTAAAAAAAAAAAAATTAGAACATAACAGAACATGGAGGCTTTGTCCTACATCCATTAATGATTGTACAATAACATTTCTCTTCTCGGGCAGCATCTTAACCCGCTTGCTGTTTTTTGTAGCAGGAAACAGGTCATCCAAACGAGTATCAATGTATCTTGGATTTTTAGATGAATTGGATTTCCTACGGTCACCTTTTACACCTCTAGATCCCCTGTCAAAGAATCACCTATAAGTTTGGTATTAAATGAGTAAATTCTCCAATAGATCCTAATATCAGAAACATTCCTTCTTGGCCTATTGGCAAGAAAAAATACGTACCGCACAGAATCGACATTATGAACTAAAGATTCATTTACACAATCCATATCCTGCTTTCGCTTTGACTTCTCACTCTGCCACATGAACGTTATATCATAATCAGTATACGGTCTATTACAATAATCTTTGTTCTCCAAAAAGACAAATAAGCACACAAACATCCAAAGCACAACAGGACTAGAAACTACAACTTCTTATGGCTAATGGGTCACCTCAATACCTAAAAAATCAATCTTTTATCTTTTAAAGTTGAAGCCTTTTGATTGACGGGTCATATCGAATACCGAAAAAAATCAATCTTAACCTTACAAAGCTAAAGACTTGATGACTACCCATTAATCAAGGTGTGTCAATGTACTCCCATTAACACTTATTACAGAGTATATGACATATATAGATAGATATAGTAACTGTATATGTATATATAGATATAGATATATATATCTAATATAATGAGGCTGGGGGACTCACTTTTAGCAGAGGAACTTCCTCCATTCTCAACTACAATTACTCTGGCAGATTACATTTAACAAACCCTAATCAAGGACCTCATTATTTTTCTTGATTTTTGATTAATGAAGTACAAGATGATTTTATTACTTATTTATTTGATATTAATATTAATATTATAGAATATTAAGGAATGACGACCTGACAAAAAGAGATTGGGCCCGGAGATTATTATTGGTGGGAGTGATTTATTATTATTAAAAAAACTAGCATTGTACCCGCGCGATGCGGCGGCGGTGACGGCGACGGTGGTTTAGTGGTGTCGTTAACGGGTGGTGATCGATGACATCGATAATTGGTGTCGAGTGGTCTAACCGTGTAAGTTGATACAATGGTGATAGTGATATTTTAGAAGATAAGGATTTAGAGTGTAAATTAGAAAGATAAGGGTTTAAAGTGTAAATTAATTCATTAAGGGTAAATTTGGTAATCTCTAATAACCCTTTCCTTAAAGGTTATTCATTAAGGGTAATATAGTAATTTCCTAACTAACTATTTTCTAACACTTTCTAAAAGTAGGGGGGTCAATAATCTTTATAAAGGAGTAATAGATATATCTAGCTAGTATACATTTTTTAATGAAAGCGTGCATATATTTATTAACTAGTGTCTTATAAGTTATAAATGAAGCTGCCTGTGTGCACGCTATTACGCTTAATTAATTAAATACTCGCTTACTTGATAAGCAGATGTTCCAACTCCAAACATGAAATTATGTGGAAAATCATCATGACGTTTGAGATCCGGATTAATTTCCACAACAATCACTTCTTCCGCCATTATCGTATGTGTGTAGATTAATTTTAATTGAAAGGATATATATGTATATATATAATGTGTGTGTAGTGTTATTACTATTTTAGATTGTAATGAAGAAGAATAATGTGAGAATGTGCATCATGTACGTGGTTCAATTTGATATTTATAGGCACCCAGCCCATGCATGTTATGATGTGCTTATTATTCAAAGTACTAGAAAAGTGGGCTAACATGAGGAAATGTTTTTGTGAGGAAATGTCAATGGATAACAAAACTTTTGTAAATAGTTTGAAAATTTTTGTTTGACCAATTTTTGAACTTCAGTCAAAACTTTTATAATTATAAATTAAAATCTCTCTTTTTATTATTTTTATTATTATTATTATTATTATTATTATTATTATTCTTATTAACTTATTATTATTATTATTATTATTATTATTATTATTATTATTATTATTATTATTATTATTATTATTATTATTA
>JANDBE010000045.1:33294491-33307251 GCA_024320915.1 Erigeron philadelphicus | reverse complement strand
AAAGTCTTAAACCCAAAACCTCTTACTTGTAAGGAAGGTGCTCAACCACTTGAGCTAATATTTAATTTAATTTATCACATTTTATTCTCATATGAACGGCGGATATTAATTGCTTCGTAAAAGATGTAATCACATTTGCAAGAACCTTGATTTGCAAATTGCATATTACAAGACACATTTTTCACGTTTTGTAGTTACATTGTGGAGTAACAAGTAAGTAGTGAGAATCTATCCTCTCCTTATTTTCTTGTTCTTTTTCTTTTGTTAAAAAGAAACATATTTAAAAATTAAAAGATAATCTTTTAAAATGAAATTGGACTTTAATAATATATGGTTGAAGAATTGTTAATGATTTAGGCAAATTCGGCGATGAAGGGTCTAAGAATATATAATTATACGTACAGTTTATGATAGGAGTTGAGATATTGCATGATACATTTGGTTAAATGTATTTGTTAGGTTAATGATTGATGAATGTCACCGACTGAAGATTTTATTTTCTTCTTTATATAATTCTCTTTTTAATAAATTAAATTAAATTTTCCACCTTAATACTTCAGCTTTGTCCACCTTAATTAAGCTAAATTATATTATTAGCCTTTCCAAAAAGTGAATTAAAACTCCTTGAAGTAATGAAGTATTAGTCAATTTGCATATTTTAGTTTTTCAATAAACTTTTTTTCTTTGTTTTTATTTCTAATCTTTGGAAAGACTTCAAATGTAAGATCCATGGTATTTACGACAAAGGTATCAGCTGATCTATGATCAATCGGTAATACATCTATATACATTGTGTATAGTTAAGGTAGTTAACGACTTAACGCTGGTCACAACTTTTATCGAGTTACTTGAGTTGAGTGAACACAACTTGAACTTGGCTGAGTCAAGCTTTTAGCGAATTAAAACTCGAGCTCAAATACAATACCAAGCCTAAAATGTACAAGACGCCAATTTCAAACTTATGTAAACTCAAATAAATCTCTTGTTGAGCTAGTTCAAGACTGCAAACAAGTCGTGATTTTATTCAAGTCATCCGTTGTTCTTGAATCTAAGCTGGACTCGAGCTCAATCAAGTCAAAACTGTGTCAAATTCAGAATTTAGCTCAAACTGAATCAAGACATGAAAGGTTTAAAGGTATGTATTAAAACATTGCAATAATGTACAACTTGATACTATGTGGGAAAAGTGAAAAGTATTTCCAACTATTCTATCTCACTAATCAAACTCAAGTTTGCATTATGGAAGCTCGTCAAGTTGAGTTCCAACGTAATCTATGTTGGTCGAGTTAAGCACGAGCACCACTCGGCTAACTTGCTGTGACATACTTAGCCTGTTCAACCAAAGGCACAAATGTACTTCACATATTACGTTCTAGGTATAACTAAAAACAATAGACACAATCACACAATATCCAGCATTGTCCAAAATAATGAACAGAATCTTGGATACAAATCATCACAATCCCAGATATCCAATCAACTAAAAAGAAAAAGTAAGTGCAAAAACACCTGGCCAATCAAAAGGAAGATCTTTTTCTTTTTGATTGAGAAAGAATAAAGCATATGAATATATGATATATAATGGATTTACAAGCTCACAAAAGAACCAAGCAGTTTCTGCAGATAGATTATACAACTTTGGAATTAAAGAAAGAAAGATTCATACAGCATCATATATAATCATAAACCGGTAAATGATTGAACATGTGACAGTAACTTACAATCGCTATTCACAAACATGGAAACCTTAACAACTTGAAAAACAGAAAAAGATTTCTATTAGATACAGATATTAAACAAATGTGGTCGCATACTTTAGCCTTCAACAGCGATGTCTGCATTCATTTCAGCATTGACTTCTATCTGAGCTTCAACTGCAGGAGGGTTTGGAGGCGGGCTTTCCTGGTTTTGGTTATCGCATGATTTTTCTTCTTCTTGGACATGTGTTTTTATGGACTTATCCTTTGACTTTCCATTCTTGACTTCAGTTTTAGAGGATGGAGATTTTCTGATAACTTTTTTAGAAACAGCGGTGTTTTTGTCACCATTTGCTGTACTCGGATTAGACGACACGGTCTTGTTTTTAGTGACATGTGGGGTGACAGTGGTTCCATTGCCGGCTACAGCCACATTGTTTTTGTTCCTGCCAAGCTTCGGAGATTTTGGACGTGTTGTAGGTATCTGTCAACAAAAGTTACAAGTAAATTATAACCCGAAAAATATTTAGATTTTTACACGTTTGCTATACATAGATATGTTCAAAAACAAGTAACTTGTAACATAAACATGTTAAGCTCAGCATAACTAATACTATAGATGCAATAACTAAATTTATATCACAGTTTCATATAGAACGGATAGATCATAGAGAGAATGGGCATAGATCTAACAGTAACTAACAGCAGCCGCACAAGTAGCAAGAAGAAAACCATGGCAGAGCATATAAAGATGGAAGTAGTATAAATAAAAAACTATGCATCACAACGTATATTTGAGGAAGCAATAGCGTTTTTGAAGGATATTAGTATTATTTTGCAGTGTAATGTTTATTGTGCAAGTTAAATAGGTGAGTAAAATACTAGTAATTGGTATTGAAGTTGTGAGACATTGTTATCGGAATTCAGATTAGCATTTTGACAAACAAGAGTTTGATGCAAAAAATTATGTTTAATCCAAGGAATATTGTGAATTTAAATAGAATTGAGATGAGCAATGAAGCAAGAAGTTTCACTTTTATTTGAATACAAAAGTTATTTCCGACAGTTAAAGTGCGAACATGCAAGGTGCACCAATGGCTCTATGCCTCTATAGCATGCATTTGGATGTATGATTATAAACCTGAAACGCAAGCTACATCGATGTGACACACTTTTACTACAAAAATGCAATATGCCCATATATGTGCTATGATAGTTTGATTATGATGCTAAGCTGATGGCTTGACAATTCTTTTACTGTGAGAAACTGATTGCTTGACAATTCTTTCACTACGAGAAACTGATATACGTCCAACATATTTGTTGAATCTGAGATATGACTATTTAGTTTCACATTATTAAAAAACACTAATATATGCTTTATGTTAGCATGGTTAATAATTTCATATGAAAATCGGGCTGTGGCATGCCTTCAAAGTTGAAATGTTACTAATACCTTCTTCAAGTCAACTTTTGGAGGCGGTTCTTTGTAAAAGTTTGGCATTGGTGCAGCTTTAAACATTAAGCTCTTCCTCAATTGCTTTATTTCTGCTTCTTGGCTTTCCTGCATTAGCCACTTGACAAGTTAAGGCAAAGCCCTGTCACACAATAAGAGTATTTGAATTTCACACTTTCATTCATTGACTAAAGATTTTACAAGTCAGACCTTTGACTTTTCCTGCAGATTACTTTTCTCAGCTTCTTTGGCATGAATCTTCTCCTCTATCTTCGAAAAGAACTAGAGTGCAAAAATGAAAATGATTGAGCTACAAGCTATGGCAAGGGAAGAAAAATCGAAACAATGAGCATATTAATGTTTTAGTAAGCACCTCCTTTCGCTTTTCAGCACGCTCTTCCAACCTAGAAGAAAAGCCCAACACACTGTTCTTATGCTGCCCCTCAGAGGCAACACTTCTAAAGATAAAAATAAATCCACAAAAGAGTCAAATTCTCGAAACCCATATAAAAGAAACAGAACAATAAAACTTAACAACAAGACATTCACAAACAGTCAAATTCTTGAATTTAACTTACGAAGAGTCTGCAGCAGAAGGGGCATCTTCACTTCCATTTGACTTCCTAGACTGAATAAATCAAGCAAACATCAATAAACACAAGAACGTGATGAGCTTAAAGCTACAAAAACAATTTTATTTTATATACCCGTGAGACACGTGCACTTGGAACCGAATCCAAAGTGGCTCTTCGGGTAGATGCACCACCATTGACTGACCCTATTTCCTTTGCCTTCGCACCAGAAGATGCTCTTCTAGTACCAGGATTCACACCATTTGCATTTGACAATGCAGCTCGTGGCTTCCCTGGGTGCCCATCCACACTAGTTCTCATGGAATCATGGTTTCGGGCTTTAGCAGGGAACGATAAACTTTGAGTCAAGTTAGGTTTAGGCTTACCGCCCGTTAGACCACTTTTAGGTCCCTTTTTGACCACTTTCTTGTTCTTTGAAGTACCCTCATTAGTATCAACCTCAGCCGAATTCTTCATTTTAGCATCGTTAACATCCTCACAAGACTCGCTCAGTTGAGTCACTTCCAATTCTTCAACTTCCTTCGAGTTTTCATGATCCACATCCACTACATCAGTTTCAATTTTCATAACATTGTTTTCATCTTCCACATGAACACCATTGCCAGACTCCATCCCTAATTTCCTATACATATCCCAATCATAAAAAAATAACACAATCTCATAATCATTTTTCTATCAAAACTAAAAGATCATAGCATACACAACAACAATATACAATCCCGCAAAAGACGGGGCATCGAGAAAGTGGGATATCGAGATATCGACAGTCTTACCCTTGCCCGGGTAGAAAAAAGGCTTCCAGAAAAAACCTTAGGCTAAAGGATAATAGCACATATGACACCACTAAATTTTTGGATAGTGAACTATAACAAAATTCCAGCAAAACCCACAAATACTTTACAATAATTAGCAAAACCCATAAATACTTTTCCAAAAAGTTAAGTTCTTTAAACCCTAAAAAGTTTCAGATTTGAGGAATTTAAATGCCACACTTGTCATTTTCAGCCTAGACAAATAAACATCAGTAACAAACAAAACTCATTTTCATGCCAAATTATCAATTATTATTAGTACTAAAACTCTAAAAACATTACATAAATGCAAAATCAATGAAATTTCCAAACTGGGTATCAAGGATTAGGCAAAATAATGCAAGCCCACATGTTAAAACTTACAAAAACTGTCACAAAAACTGAAATATTAATGATAAAATGTCAAAGATTTACCTGGTTTGAATGCAAGATTTGTGTATTTGATTTATGTTTGTGAAGAAGAAAACAAAGATTATTGCTTCAAGTTCAAAATGCTGATATAAAAATGGGGTCTTGATGTGAAGTGTGTTTGTGTGTGTGACAGAAAGATTTTAGTATGTGTGTGTAGGGATCATGTATGAAGATTGTGGGGTATGGCAAGGGGTAAAACTATTTATGTGAAATGACCAATTTGCCCTTACTGTGAAGTTTTGGGACAGTTTTTTATACATAGTGTACAAACATTTATATGGACTGGTTTATAACACATGAAGAATGCTTAGTAATAATATGATTGAGATTACTAAAATAACCTTTTTATAGATTTATAGTTATTCAAAATTATTAGTTGGTGTATACCCATGTGCTGCCAGCTCATACTAAAGGATAGTTAGTCATCTAATAAAACCAAATTAAATGTTATTTTATTAAGGAAGTTAAAAAAAAAACATTTTTAAGAATGGCATTAGATAAAGTGTTTTGAGATAATGTATTCAAATTTGTACACTTGGAAATGTTCATATTTTGTAAATGCTCTTGCTATGTTACAGTTTAAATATTTTGAGTTTCTCAAGTTTAAAGCTCAACTTTATATTTGAAAGAAACAATTCCTAGCAATTCTTTTCAGTGAAAATAATTTTAAATAAGATTATAGCGATTTATTAAACAAAACAAGAAAATCCAAATCATAATCATATGCCCATGTCAGCTTCAGAATGGCAGAGATTAAATACAGCTAAGCTTCCATATATATGATGATATATACCATAATTTTGACAGAACACAAAAAAATTATAATTAAGAAATGAAATTATAAATCATTGAATCCTATGCATTTGTCATTTTGTGTTATTACAAAATACAAACCAATTTATGCATATGTAGTCAACATGGGCATAATAAAAACAGGAAGCCCCCCATACCCCAATTCTCCAAATTTAAAAACCAGGCACACATGCTGTCTTTCAACAATGCTACAAGAACCAAAACCAATCAATAAATGTGTTCATTTACATCACATAAACATGTGCAGATGTATGTAATGTAATTACCATTATTACTTCATTCTTTGACTATGAAACTATATTTGTATAAGAAAATGTAGGACTGAGGATTCATACACTTCTAATAATGATTAATGTTCATGTTTAGTCCACACTGATTTGCATACTTCTACAACACTATACAAATATTATCTTTAAATGTGGAGACGAAGAATACTAGAAATCATAAAACGGGCAATGGCTCTTTGAATCTAGTGCTAAATTTATTCTTGGTTTGATTCCTAACCAAAGCAGCAGTTCCCTTATGCATCATTGCAACAAACTCGCTATAATCTATACGACCATCCTGCAAGTCAAAGATCAGATGTTCAAGTCAGATAAACTGACTTTATGCACACACAAATTAAAAAGGTTGGGAGAAAACAATATTATGTATATGTATGAAGAACTTACATTGTTCTGATCAACTTCTTTTATAATTTCTTCCAAATGGATATTGTCAACTCCAAACTCCTTGCAGGCGTTTTGGAGTTCATCACGGGTAATATAACCACTAGCATCTTTGTCAAAATACGAAAAAGCAGCAAATAAACGATCCTCCCTGTCAGCTTTGGTAAAATGCAGTGTTGCAGCTACAAATTCATCGTAGTCTATAGTGCCACTGTTATCAATATCCGCCTGTTAACATACCAAAATATTTCTTGAATTAACAAAGTACATATATTAATTAACTTATTAACTTGAATATGATACAGTATATACATACAGACTGCATTAGATCACGAATCTCGGATTCATCAAGATCAGCACCAAATCTTTTTAGTCCATCCTTCAATTCATCAAAAGTTATACAACCACTATTGTCTGTATCAATCATCTTGAACATTTGCTTTAAGCCTCCAATTTCTTCTTCCGAAAGTTTTGATGCAATCACCTGCAACCAGTAAATATATATAATAGATTGAAAAATGAATGCAGTACACCTAGTTATAATCAGGAAAACGCTTAAAGTTCATACCCTTAGAGCCATTTTCTTGAGCTTATTCATGGCAGAAAACTGAGTTAACCGAGTCAAGACTGCAGAATCCAGAGGCTTGTCTGGTGCAACACCATCTACCCTGATCCAAGGGTGACCTACAACAGTTTGAAATCAGCAATGCAAATGAGAAAGTAAGAAAATACATAAATCATGAAAGAAATAATGTACTTACGAAGAACTTCATGAGCAGTTATGCGTCTACTTCGGTCTCTAATAAGCATTTTTTGTATCAAATCTTTAGCACTTGAAGAGATCGAAGGCCATGGACTGAAGGAAAAGTCAATTTCACCCTCTAGTATCTCCCTAAATAGATCGGTCTCCGTTTCTGTAAACAAAAGGAAACGAGAACACTGAAGATCCAAAATGAAGCAGATAAAATATGAGTTAATTACATAAAAAAGCAATCAACTTTTTATCAAGTTCTCAAGATTTTAGTACCTCCCCAAAAGGGTGGCACCCCGGAAAGAAGAATGTAAAGGATCACTCCAGCACTCCAAATGTCTATTTCGGAACCATAATGTTTTAACAACACCTCTGGTGCAACATAATAAGGACTTCCTACTATATCAGTAAGAATTTCACCTGCAATTTTGGATTCGCATATAATATAGCAAGTAAAACATGTATAAAATAACTAGAAATTAGTGTTCATGATCAAAAGATTTAAAAAAGTACCCGGCTTAAAGAAAACTGATAATCCAAAATCAATACTTTTAAGAGGTGAGTCTTCATCTTTATCAACAAAAAGAAAGTTCTCGGGCTTAAGATCCCGGTGCACAACTCCTAAAGAATGACACGCCTCGATTACACTAGCAATAGTTCTAAGAAGATCAGCTGCTTTCCGTTCTGTAAAATGGCCTTTTTGCGCAATTTTTTCAAATAGTTCACCTCCTGCACAAAGTTCCATGATCAAATGGACTTCATAAGCATCTTCATAAGCCCCTTCAATTGTGACTACATTTGGGTGACCCGATAAATGATGCATAATCTCAACTTCTTTTCTGACATCCTCCACATCATCTTCCGTCACTAACTTCCTCTTTGAAATGGATTTGCAAGCAAATTGTTTCCCTGTTTTCTTATCTATACAAACAGAAGTTGTACCAAATTGTCCATGTCCCAGTTTCAAACCCATTGTATAGTGATCTTTCAAAAACCCAGTTTTCGTTTTCAAGACTTTATCAACTAAAAGGCCTGCACTCGACTTTCTCCTCCTATGGTTTGGATGTCTTAGACTACTTTGCGCATTTCTTTGTGTTGATTTGCTTTGTTGCTTTACTATTACACCTTTTCCAGATTGCTTTCCATGTTCTTTCACTTCGTTATAAGGAACCACGGGCTGAACATGTTGGGCTGGTTTATGTTCTTCTTGTGGTATAAACACGACCCGTGGAGGTGTCTTTGGTCTATTAGCCTTATGGTTCTTGACTTGATGATGATGGTTTCTTGCTCTTCTTTTTTCATACTTAGACCACCACGACGAATACCACATTGATCCAAAAAATCCATGCTTCAAACATCTTGAAGAACAACATAAATTACCCATCTAATGTAATCTATATAATGTAGCCTATATATTGACACTAAAAACTTCATTATAAGTTATCATTATATATCACTCACTATATCTTTAATCAAAAACTTTATGAACATGAAAATAATAAACGTACAAAACCATTCCAAATCGAACCAAAAGATTGGAAAGAAATCAACATTACCCACAATGTCTCCTTAGAAACTCAACATATAGGATGCGAATTCGATGAATATTACATATGGCCGACTCATATAACTAATAAAAATGAGAACTTTTTCTATGGTTTTGTTAGGTTTCCATGCAAACTCTTAACAAAAATGAAACGTTTTGGTTCGTTTTTTTTTCAGTATCGTTTAACCGGTTCGTTTTAGGTATGCGTTTCTAGTGAATCCTTTTCGATAGCTTTCTTAATGCTGCAATGGTGTATAAGGATTTGGGGCATCTGGGAATAGGAAGGAAGGGAAAGAAGAAAATTACAGGTTTTTCTGTTATCTGGAAGTTTATTTTTGGCATCCTTTGTTTGAACTCTACAAGGACTAATCAAAGACAAATGAAAGTTAAGGGGTTAATCCTAAACATCTAACAATAATAAAGTTTAACTAACAGAAAATTTTCTGCAGCATCCAAATTTTTGTGTGAATAACTAAAACTGTCCAAAAGTATGAAAATTTTATTCAAATTCAGATCAGCAGGTTCAAGTTGTAGTCGTCTAATTCCCTTATATATCTCAAATTTACAATCTTTTTGTTATTCAATTGACACTACACCATTCAATAACCCAAATCCAAACAACCCTGAAAAAGCCCAGATAAAAAATGCTAAAGATTATGCTCATCTTTTTGATGAAATCACCGAAATTTTAGGAACCCAGAACTTCAATGTGGATATGAATGTAGGTGATCGGTTTCCGATAACGAAAGCAGATGACTTGAAAGATTCTTTGGAGTGCACACAAGGTGTTTGTGAAAATGCCTGTGAGAACCAAAATTTGGAAATTAGAAAAACCTGTGTGGATTTAAAGGATGTGAGTGATATAGTTACTAAAGTCACTCAAGTTTTAAGGGGTGGTGAGGGTGCGGTGTCGATTGAGGAACGGTTAGAGGATATGGATGTCGAGTTTGATTGTGATGTTGTTGATAAAGTTTTGAAGAGGTGTTTTAAAGTGCCTGATTTAGCTTTAAGGTTTTTCAAGTGGATAAAGATTAAGAATGAGGCGTTTGTTACTACTGCAGCGTATAATACGATGATTTATGTACTTGGAGAGTCAAAAAAGTTTGAGTTAGTTGAGGGATTGTTGAAGGAAATGGAGATAAATTCATGTATAAAGGATATTAAGACATGGACTATTCTTATTTCTCAGTATGGGAAGGCAAATAAAATTGGGAAAGTCTTATTGCTTTTTGAGGAAATGAAGAAGTCTGGTTTTGAGCCTGATTTGGCGGTTTATAAAGTAATTTTGCGTACACTTTGTAATGGTAGAAAATCGGATATTGCCATGGAGTTTTACAAGGAGATGGTGTCTAAAGAAATGGCACCGGATACAAATTTGTACAAAATTTTATTAAATTGCTTAGCACATTCAGGAGACATTGTTGCCATCCACATGATAGCTGATGATATGATAAAGATTTCCCAAATCCCTGAACAAGATGTGTACACTTGTATGTTAAAAAGTTTTTGCATTTCGGGTAGAATAAGAGAAGCGCTGGAAGTGATAAAGGATATGAAGAATATAGATATTGCGATTGAGCCTAAACATTTTGAGATGCTGGTGAAAGGAATGTGTCGTGCTGATAAAATCACGGATGCTCTAGAAATTGTTGATATTTTGAAGAGAAAAGATGCTGTTGACAATAAGATCTATGAAATTGTTATCAATGGGTACCTGCGAAGAAATGATCTCTCCACAGCACTTGACTTGTTTCATGACCTAAAAGATTGTGGACAAACACTGACAGTCTCTACTTATACAGAGCTGATGCAATATCTTTTTGGAATGAACGAGTTTGAGAAGGCGTTTGATTTGTATAACATGATGCTGGAAACAGGAGTTGAGTTGGATAGTGTGGCAATAACTGCTGTCGTTGCTGGTTATGTGCAACAAAATCGTATTTCTGAAGCATGGGAAGTGGTTGAAAATACAGAGAAGAAAGGAATGATGTTGAGTAGCAAGTGTTATATGGTCTTCATCAAAGAGCTTTGTAAGATTTCAAGGTCTGATGAAGCTGTCAATGTTTTGGATCATATGAAAGCTTTAAAGTTAGGTATATCAGAGCATATATTTAACTGGATAATATCTCATTTGGAAAAAAACGGAGAATTGGGGAAGATACAACGAGTAAAGCGGATTCAAAGAACCACTTCTGACAAAGACGAAACCACTCTTGATTCAAGCTCGATCCAGATAGACCCAAACAGTGTTAATTCTCTAATAACTTATACCCCTGCTGTTGCGGCTAAGTCCTTTGCTGAGCATGATCTTCAAAGAGCCTGTAAGATTGTGTCTTCCTCAATGGATTGGTCCTTAAAGGAGGAAAGTTTACAAAAAAGTGATCTTGATATCACACCAGAACTAGTTGTGGAAGTACTGAGAAAGTGCAGCCTACAGGGTTGTGCAGCGTCACAGTTCTTCTCATGGGCAGGAAAGAAAAATGGTTACAGTCACACTGCAGAAACGTATAACATGGCGATGAAAATTGCTGGTCAGGGGAAAGATTTTAAGCATATGAGAAACTTGTTTAATGAAATGAGAAGAAAAGGTCTGTTGATTTCATCAGACACATGGACGATTATGATTTTGCAATACGGTCGAATAGGTTTGACAGAAATTGCTCTTAAAGTATTCAGAGAAATGAAGGAAAGTGGTTGCAGTCCCAACAGTAGTACATACAAATCTTTGATCATTTCCCTTTGTGGGGAAAAGGGTAGAAAGGTCAATGAAGCAATCGAAACGTTTTTGGAGATGATACAAGCTGGATTTGTCCCCGATAAAGAATTGCTTGAAATATATCTTGAATGTTTATGTGAAACTGATAATCTGTTAGAAGCCAAAAAGTGTGTCAAGAACTTATGTACACTTGGATTTTCGACTCCCTTGGCTTACTCATTGTGTATCAGGACTCTCTGTCGAGCAGGTAATGTAGAAGAAGCTTTGTTAATGATGGATGAGGTTGATGAAAAAGACCAAAATATCCTCAACACTTACGTTTACGGAAGCCTGATTCACGCACTACTGAGAAAAAGGCGTTTACAGGAAGCGTTAGAAAAGATAGAATCAATGAAAGAGCTGAATATCTTCCCAACTGTTCATGTCTATACATCACTAATAGTCTTTTTCTTCAGAGAAAAACAAATTTCGAAAGCTCTAGAGGTTTTTGAGAACATGAAACAAGAGGGAATTGAACCCACGATCGTTACTTATACATCGTTAATTCGTGGGTATGTAAGTAATGGGAAGATCGACGATGCTTGGAAGGTTTTTCATAAGATGAAAAGTGACGGGCCACTGCCCGATTTTAAGACGTATTCGATGTTCATTTCTTGTTTGTGTAAGGAGACCAGGTCTGAAGAAGCTATGCAACTTTTATCTGAGATGTTAAGTGTCGGGTTTGCTCCAAGTACTGTTAATTTTCGTGATGTAGTTTACGGATTAAATAGAGAGGGAAAACATAATCTAGCTCAAACTGTACTTAGAAGAAAATGGAATTTTGTAAGTAGAAGAAAATCTTTGACTTAATTTTGTCAGCCTTTACTTGTCTAACTAAGCGTTGCTCTGTTTGTTTATTTATTTTTGCGGTAGAATTATTCAAAAAAAGTCTTCTTTGTTGTTATATATTATATGAAAAAAGAAATGTAAATAGTTAACCTCAATGGAACGATCAAACTAATTGATTTCTTTATTCATATACTAATATACACGTCATATACTTGTTGAAAAAAAGGACATGAAGCTAGACCATAAAAAGTACTATAAAATGTATATGTATCAAAAATAAATGATAACTTAATTTTGGGTTAACAATATTCGTATCACAGATTTTAATAATCTATCACACACTACAACATTCTGAACACACTATACAAATTACTAAAACATATATATGGTAGATTTATCACAATCCGTAACACAAATATCATTCCCTTTAATTTTGTGTTTTGAAAGCTGGTGGAGGTGTAAAACATAT